>PVKZ01003205.1:0-150188 GCA_004027375.1 Macroglossus sobrinus
GACTACCCCATACTTGTGGGTCCAGAAGAGCTAACACTGTCGAATGGATGCCAGGACCTCATGAGTATAACTCTAGTATCAACACCCAGTAGTCACATGAATTTTAGCCAAAACCAATATGTAGGCTTTACTTCTAAACCAATAATTTCTACAGAAAGGCATCACATATGCTCTCAGTCTCATCTTGCTTTTACTGCAAAGACTGACACACACAAAAGCAATGTTGAAACTGGACCATTCTGTCTAAATCAGTGATTCTCAATCAGCCTGATTTTGCTCTCTGCCTCCGCTGCCTTGAGACATATGGCATTGTCTGGTGACATTTTTGGTTGATGCAACTGAGAAGCGTAGAGTGCTATTAGTATCTAGAGGATAGAGACCATGGATTCTACTAAACATTTTTAAGTATGCTGGATGTCCCTCCATAGCAAAGAATAATCAGACACAAAGTGTGAACAGTTTGTAAGCTGAGAAACTCTGGTCTATTAATGTGACTTTCACATGCACCAATAAATAGTCCCCAAGAAGTCATATTATTCATATTACGAATACTGCCTCATTACGTGCCATTCATTTTTATGGATGTTTTATTCATGATATGCTGTGAATATCAAGCTACCAGTTTGACATCCAATCAGATTCAGCTACTTATGATGTTTATAAACAGCTTTTGTTTTGAGTACTTTCTCGAAATGATTTTGTCCATTTTTTATTTTGATAATTTAAGGAATGAATTAATATTGCATAGAACCCAAATTTATTTCCTTTCAAAAGACTTGTATTTGTTTTTTATTTTTTTCTTAAGTTGTTTCGTGTCTGATGTTCTCAGATGTTTGAGCCCTGTGTTGTAAACTAAGCATGCAAACTTTGAAAAGCAGTATGCTTATAATGGAATGTTTTCAAAAGCTGAAATGCTCTATTGCCTACTGCGATTTAATCTGAGATCCCTCATGCAGACTGCCATGGTTTTGTGGGGGAGCCTTATAAGAACAGTGATGGGACAGAGATCCTTCTAAAACTTCCTGGGGAATACTGACGGGAGTCAAAGGAAGAGGTCTGTGTTGTGCTTCTCCTCCTTACACCCCCCCTGAAAAGAAGGGAGACTAAAAAGCAATAAAGCAAAAGGCATTTCCTACAGGTAGCCTTAAATCATTCAACACCAAGGTCTTCGGGGAGCTTCCTGGTTCCTCTTTCCTTTCCAGAATGAGCTTTCTGGCTAAATGCGCCTCATCCAGCCCTGAGTGTCTTCACCTGGCTCTCCACGGGCTTTTATCCAGCCTTGTCCCAGCATGACAGTATCCTCACTTCTTCAGAAATGGCTCTTGACCCATGCATCACATTCAAAAACTTGTTCAATTGCTCTCTGGCGGCGGAGGCTGAGGGCTCTGTTTTGCTTGTGATAATGTGCTAATCTCCAAGACCCAACATAAATTCTCTTTTCACATTGTCATTTGTCAAAGTCACAATATGGGGCTGGAAAAAAAAGAGAGAGAGAGAGAAGGGGAAGGGGATTGAGGGTGAGGAGGGGGAGTAGAGTAATGACGGAAAGAAAACTTGGCCTTAGTTTTGTTTTCCCTCGTGCAGAACTTTCCCCTCCCTGCTTAATCTGTAAAACATCTGACAGAGAGGGCATTGCAAACACAAATAAATAAATACATCTCCATGACTCTCCCATGATTTTTTCCCCCTTCTTTGGGTCAACATTTTAGACAGAAAGTTAGATGGAAGAAGTAATGAAGATAATTTTCACAAAAGTCCCAACATTGATTTTTCAAGCTATGTGAACCTGTCTTCTGTACATTTCACCACTTGTTTCAGTAACAAGTGAGAGGCATGCAGCCATGAGGGTGTGCTCCAGTTGCACCAATTTAACCAATCCGATGTCACACGTAGGGCTCCAGCCTCGTTGCTTTCCTTACGATGGCCTTGTGAAGTTGGCCTGCGTTTGCCACAGCAGACACGGTCAGGACAATAGCGCCAGACGAAGCAGTGTTCTTCCATCGGGATGAACTTGGAAGAAAAGGGACACATGTGAAATTGTTGTCATCGTTTTAGGAGCTTTATTGAGGCGTAATTTACCTACCATAAAATTCACTCATTTTTGACTGTACAAGGCAATGATGTTGAGTAAATTTGCCAAGTTGCAGAAGTGTTATTACAATCTAGGTTTAGAACATTTTCATCTTCTGCATGAGCTTCCTAGTGCCCACCTTCCCAAGACCAAGCCCAGGTAGCCAATAATCTACTTCTATCTCTATAGGTTTTCATTTTTCCGGATATTTCATAGAGATGGAATCACACATTATATAATCTTTTATGTGTGGCTTCTTTCACTAAGCATATGGTTTTGAGGCTGATCTATTTCATACGTGTCACTCTATTCCTTTTTTTTTACTAACGTATAGTATTGCATTGTAATATCACATTCTGCTTATCCGTTCATCAGTGGATGGGCATTTACGATGAAATTGTTTTGGAAAATATCAGCGATGGCAACGTGTCAACATGAATTAGAGGGCTTGTTTAAAGAAGGACATGGTAAGCTGCTGAGGCAAAAATTGTTGGCCACAGGAGCAGTACTCTAGCTTTCTGCCTATGGGTGGAGGCATCTCTGCATATGCGCTTCTAAGAAACCAAACATACTTGTTATAGTCCAGTGCATGGTGAAAATGAAGGAAGCTCCGGGACTTAGCTCATGGCAAAACTTCACTGATACCACTGACGTCAGTTGGGCAGATTTCATGCAACACCATTTTCTCTTAATGACTGTTCAACAGTTCTCTGGGAGTTCTAAAGGTTCTAAATAAATAGAAGAAAGGAGTTTGAAACACCTCATCAAGTTCAAAACCAGTCTAATGGAACTTAAGAGGCTCTATGCTTCAGACATCGTTTTTAGCACACTTAATGAGTTAGATCAGTATATAAATGATAAAATCAGACAGAAAGTTTGTCAGTTATTCTGACAACAAATGTTATGGTGATAAAACCAGCTTGCCTAGATTCCCGAAACAGAACTTTCAACAGGATAAAAGATTATTGGAGGTATTGACATTTTTGTTATTAATATTACTTTTGTTTAATGTGACCAATATGTGCCAACTCTGCTGGGTGATTTATATTCATTTATACTCATTGTCTACATCTCATCAAATTATCTTGATTTTCTTGATGAGAGAGTTAAGTGAGATCCAGAGGGGAGGTGTTAAGTCAATTCCCTGATATGACTTTAAAGGAATGGAACTGGAATTTAAATATATATCTGTTTTACTCAAAAGAAATGTTCCTTTCTTTATGCTCCTAGAAAAACTAAAAGACTAACTAAAAAAGACTAAAATGAATAGACCGCCCAGGACACGGACACACACACACACACACACACACACACATTTAGCTTGTGACAAGAGAATTTTAGATTGGACAAAAGTGAACATTGTCTAACATCAAGAAGTATGCCTTCTAAACTTTGAGAACCAAATAATGAATTAAATAGACTGCAGCAGTGTAAGAATATCTTTTCATTGGGATGATGAGTCACAAAGATACAAAGATGCAAAGGTGATCCTGCATTTCTCTTCTTAGATTCAGAGAACCAAAGGGCTAGTGGTTGAATCTTGTTCCATTCTTATTGGGAAGTCCTTTAATGTTAAAGTGATGTCAGATATTAGGGTCCAAAAAACAGGAATCGACCCCAATTGCATTACATATTGAAAAAGGAGAAATGGAAACTGCCCTGATATAATGATCCTTGGAATTAGTTCCGATTCAGACTCCTGACATGCCTGCTGGTGCATATGTCAATTATCTCCTGAGGAGACGCTGAGAACGTGACCCTTAATAATGAGACATTGTCACTGCAAAGACATTGTTCTCTGATATGGAGTTTTGTAAAGAGTGGAAAGTAAAACAGAAAGATCATCTATTTAATTTGGACTCTCTTAGCTTTTTTTCATCCTCACCAGTGTTCAATAAAGTTTTTTCTAAAAAACAAACAAATAAACAAACAAAAAATTGGGTAGTACAGAAATTTATTCCAGTCTGGTTAAAAACAATCTTTTAATCACTGGTCATATTCAGTTATAATACACCACTGAGCATAAAGTGCCATTTTGTCTCACTACGAAAATATACGAAGCCGCTATTTAAATCTTTTTCCTATGTCTCCTCTTGAAACACTGTTGAATGCATCATATTACCACATTGAAAACCCAGTTTGTAAAACATAATTTCATTTAAACCATTAAATGGATGGTTGTGTAAGTCCCGTTGGCACAGTCCTGGAGCTTCCAATAATGAACAAAAGGCAGCACAAAATTCCGAACCTCAGCTCAACTAGTCATTAAACGTCTCTCTAGCAGGCACCTTTGTTGCATTTTGTCATCTGATATATGGCTGTTATGCACATAAATGTGATATGTAACGTCGGTTCGTTCCTCTCTATTGAGGAAACACAGCCCCATTTTCCAATGCTTTATGACCAGAGATGCTTTATCATCGGAGCTGAGCACGTGGTGTCTTAAATCACGGCGTGAAATCGAGGCCTCCACTATGACGGCTTCTTGCAATGGATCAGCTTGGCTGGTACCACTCCCGCCTTTGGCATCATTTTTCAGAGGCCAATGTGCCAATTAGACTTTTACCTCAGGTAACTCTTCAAAAGAAAAAACCTAATCATTTTAATGGGATGGGCGACATCTTAGGGGGAAAAAAAAATAACAAAATTAAAGTTGATTTTAACCTGCAATGAAAAGCAAGCCATGGGGTGTTTCCATGCGAAATCTTGGATGCCGTACAATGGACGGAAGGCAAACAACCAAAACAGGAGAGGGAAAGGGGAGGAGGGAAGAAGGAAAGTTTGTTTGAGTCATTTTTGGTCCAAGTCTGCTTCTAACTAAAGGTTCATGGGGTGGGTTTAGAATTTCATAATGCTGCTGACAATTAGCTACACTTGGTGTCAGGCCTTCTGAGAAGAAAAGCTTAAGAAAGAATCCTTCCTTTTTTATTCCTTAGTCTGTCTCAAAGGTCAAGTAATCATGCTGACAATATTTGAAAGAAAAAAAAGTCACTTCCCAATTCAGTTCTTTTCTGTTTCTATAAATAAATCATTTACTCTGTGGCGGAGAGCCTGAACAAGAGAGAGACAGAGAGACAGAGAGAGAGAGAGACAGAGAGAGAGAGAGATAGAGAGAGAGAGAGAGAGAGAGAATGAGAATGAGAGAGAGAGAATGAGAGAGAGAGAGAGAGAGAGAGAGAAAGAGAGAGAGAGAGAGAGGAGAAAAAGGGAGAGAAATAAAATGTGGAAAACAGAACCAACACATTTCTAAATTCATAGTTTTTTGGTTTTTTGGGGGGTTTTTTTGTTTGTTTTCTCTTTTACTTTGATTGCTATATGAGCTTGGAGAAGTCTGAGAAATTATTCCTCTATCCTTCCTGTAAAATACAGAATAGAATATCTTCTGTCAGATGTCCAATTTGTAAAATGCAGAGGAAAAGAATGCCGAATCAAAGGAGAGCATTTGTTAAACTAGCTTTCAATCAATAAGAGAAGATTTCCTTTGGGGTCCAACCAGTTACACTGTAGAACGTGAAAGCCTGGAGTCCTTAATCTACTTTTATCATAAAAGGAATTACTCTTTCGTGATTTTTCTTTTTACATTTTACTTGTACTTTTACAATAGAATTTTCTATTGATGAATTAGCATGTCTTACGGTGCTTGCTATGAGAAAAATACTGGGTAGAAATGAAGAGAGCTTTGCCTGTTCTTGTCATGCCTCTCATATGCCACCATGGAGGGCAGCTGCCTCTGCATTCGCTCATGACTCATGAACTTGGCAACAGCCCTGGTAGCCTATGCTTGCACACAGACCTTAATGTTTTATCACCCAGAATCTTATGCATGTGCTTTTGGGGTTATCCTCCCTCTGGTTTTCATATTGACTCTTCTCCTAAGTGAGTCCGAACTTTAATTTCCTTAACTTCTGGCCCCATGGAATAAAAATCACGTCCATAAAAAAGGATTCTCCAAATTGATGCTTAAAGTTTGTATTGTCGCTGTGGAGAGTTTGCTTTGCTTTTCATCCGGGACCTGTGTTCACTTCATGCACCATAGTATGGAAAATGTTCTGTCTTTTAAAAAATCAGCTGGCATCTGCAATACCCCATAGAAAGAAGGCCTTCTGATTTAGAGGGTTGCAACCACTGGGAATCTGCTATGGCTAGCCTTTCTTTGCTTTTGGTCTTTCTTGATATGATTAGCATGGAAGCCTTTTGCTTTAATGGCCCATCTGTTCTAACTGCTTATTCCCACTGAAGTCAGACCTAAGGAAGGATGGCTATCCAAAGGGTCATAGTTTGATTTGCACAGCCATTCAAATTTCGGGTATCCATCAGAGCTTCTCTGGCCTAGTGGTCAGATTAGAAGTGTCCTGAGACTATGTCCTCATGGGAGATTTTTCTAAGTCAGACTATCTATCTGTCTGTTTGTCTGTCTGTCTATCTGTCTCTCTCTCTCTCTCTCTCTCTCTCTCTCTCTTTCTCTCTCTCTCTTTCTCTCTTTCTCTCTCTCTCACCCCAGATCAGCTGGAAATAGGTTACACAAAATCTCTCATTTTTCCTTCCTTCATTTGATGGGAGTTATTCTAAAAAGACTGTTGTTTAAAAATGTAACTTGATTAAAAATGTGTTAGAGGTCACTTAATGTCAAGTACTGATCTTGAATATTTCAGATCGGGTTTACCCTACTCATTCTGTATTACATAAGTCATGGAAAAAGAGACCATGGAAGCAGGATGCATTATCTCTAAGCGAAACAAGCTTAGAGATGACTTATGTATATCATACATTCAAGACGACCAGCCTTTAAGAAATGTTAACCTTTAAAAAATGTTATTTAAAAAATCAGTTATGTCCTTAAGTTTCACCTGTACTTGAATTACACTTATAAGCATCTTTAGATGGGTTATATACTAAGGTGGTTCTTGCTCAGTCAAATGGCCAACTCTAAATAATCTGCAAAATTTCTCTTCCAAAATTAGAAGCCTCCTTTGGGCCCTTTATTTATTATCGCAGTTTCAAGACATGTAATGTGATCATTAACATATGCAAATTTACATATGGCACGTGGTAAGTACACTTGGCATGCCTTTTATACTGCTTTTTAGCTGGAAAGATGGTACTGTACTACAATCAAAGAATTTTTTAAAGCTATGCTTAGATTAAAGACTGTGAATCAGGAAGATGGTTTATCTGAAATCAAATATTTGATTGCACTGCTTCAATTCACTATTTAATTTTACTTAAATCTAGGAGCAATAGAAATCTACACTTCCTTAGAATGTACTGTAGTAAAAAGAATAACATAACTTTAGGTAAAATTATTCAGAAATTATATAAACTTAAGCTATATTGATTTAAATAAAATTGAAATTAGTTAAAATGCAATAGAAAAAGCTTTGGGTTTACCTTTTTGCAGATATAAATACAATATATTTAAGTTGTCAACAAAGATCCCTATATATAAATAATCAATTCGCTTAGCTAATACAATCAGAAGGGCAATTCATGATTTTCCTAGGTTTTCAGGACCTCTGTTAGGGAAAATATTCTTATCTAGTTCTCATTCTGAGAAATCAACTGAAATTATTACAAGAACTTTGAGGATTAATTTATTAGTGTTTAGACATAGAGGCTAAGATTTTCCATAAAAGTCCTACCATTTATTATTTAGAACTGAAGTGGGTCATTTAACTTACTTTTTGCTTTAGCTTTCTTGTGTCTTAACCGAATCTAAAAAACTGACAGAGGGTTTTTAAGAAAAAGTAATCCCTTCTTACTGTTTATATCACTGAGAACTTTCTTCCACATGTTATTATTATCACTTGAGTAAGGAGGAAGTCCATTGTGTTTCAACAGTAGTGAAATGTGATTACTGCATATTAAACATTAACAATAATGTCAAAAAGCAATCATTCCTCCAATATATATTTTTGATTAAAAATAGTGCTAAAATGTTAGTTCCGATATTCTAACTATATTTAACAAAATTAAAATAGATCCATAAATGGTGAAAATAAATTTTATCAGAAAAACACTCTTTAAAATGTGTAGAAACCAGGAAAGTCTTGCAATTCAAAAACATTTTTTTTTTTTTCATTTTGGCCTCTGTATTGCTGCTCACACCAAATAATACCACGGCAGAATGATTTTAAAATTAGGTTGACTTCACCTATTAAAATAGGGGCCTCTCCTTTTGCCCTTGATTTATGCTCAGTCTTGAAGGATGAGAGCTCTAAGTTTTGGGATAGTCTCCCTCTTAGGGCCTGAGATGAAAGAAAGCAAGTAAGTAAACGGGAAATCGCCCAAGGCCTTCCTTGTCTGGTTCCAGACAAAAGCACATATTCTATTTATTTTCTTAAAAGTAATTTGCTTAAACAAATTATATAAATGTACTGAATTACATGTTTACATAGTAAATTAAATAATAATAATACTCAAATTCCAAGATAAGATGCTAATTGCAGCTTCCAAAATATACTTTAAAATAATTATTTTCCTCTATCTAATAATTATTATCAAATTATCTGGTGCATACTCTACCTCACATAACAGGAAAAGTAAAACTTAGGTATGACTAACCAAACAGGGGGGAGAGAGGATCACATCCAAATAGCCCTTTTAAGTTTGTAACAGAAACATTTTCATTCTGAAGGTAGTACTTTCAACTGGTGCAAACTCAAATGGTGTTATTATGAACTGTGTTTTATTTTTTAATTGTCTCTAAGAAAATTCTTAACTCTCTATAAAGCCCTTTATATAATATTTTACATAGATAGTCACTGAAAGTTTAGTGAACACTAATAATAAAAAATAAGTAAACTACATGGACTGGAATTTTGGAGGAAAACCCTGAATTGATGTAAGAAGATATTCGTAGGAGGCTAGATAGAGGGGCCTAATGTCTGCCTTTGGTTCTCAAGTAATAGATCTTAAACAACTTACTGGTTCAAGACCATTCGTATTCCTTTAAATACAATGGTATTCCTTTTCCTTGCCCTAAATGACACAGCTCAAATGTCCAGTGTTGTAAGATGTCCTCAATTAAATGGCTTAATGTAATGAAAAGTCTTCTTAAAACTAATTTATAAGTTGCATTGGTCTGCATGCTATTGAATTATAGTCATCTAAAGTAACAACTCAAATTTAAAAGAGCAGTTATTTTTTTTTCAAAATTCATTGTTTTATCAGCATATATACCATTCTACATGGTAAGTAGAAGATATTTTATTGACTAAAAAAAATACTCCTCTGTATTCATGTAGCGTATTTTGTCCAGCTTTGTAGACAGGCTTCATTTTTAATATTGCCAACATTTGGATGGCGAGCAATCCAGAAACAAAATGACTAATGACTGAAATCTCTTTTGTCATGCCTGAAAGCTGTGAGCTCATTCGGTGTGAGGGATAACTGAGCAACTATACTCTGAACAGGGAGGAAGAAACATAGACGCACTTTCAACATCCTGACGATGTTCTGATGAACTGGGAATGGGCCCAAGGAAAAGAGTGAAGACAGAAAAATAGTTCCCCATGGAAGAAGTTAAGAATTTCTCTAATAACAGAATGAGTGAGCAAATCAAGAGAACCACAGCTCTGCTACTGTTTAAAAGACCCTAGATAACAATGTAAACATGTCAGGGCAAGACCATTTATTTCTTCTATTATCCAACTGGGTGAATGTTGTAGTTTGGGCCAGTGAACAGTCCTTTCAAATATCTCGATTTTGGGGGGGTTGGGGAGGGCAGTATTAATGTATCTCAATCAATTAAGAGCCATTTGCTGTATTTCTTTCAGAGAACAAGGTGAATCAAGTAATACATTGCTAAATGCTTCCTGATAATGACTCTTAGAAAATTACAAGTCAAAAAAAAAAAAAAAAGAAAAGAAAAGAAAGAAAGAAAAAAAAAAAGAAAAAGAAACACCTCCTTCCCTGGGAGAAATTTTTTGAATGACACTGAGAGGGAGATGAGAGAGTGGGGTGCTCATGTTACATGTTTGAAGGAGGGAGGAAGTCTTGAGTCTTGGATACTGGGTTCAGCTTATAATTTTATTAGAACCGAGAAGCCACCGTGTATCAAAAGCAAAGAGGTGTTAGTTAATGGATAGTCCCTGAATCTGGGAATTAAGAGACATTGATTGGAGTCCAGTTCAACTATTATCAAGTTGAAAGACTTTAGATAAGTTATTTAACCTGTTTATGCATCATAATTAACAACATAATGAAAAATATATCTTTCAGAGATGAAGTGAGAGAAATAAAAATTGCTCTCAAAAACTATTTCAAAAACAATTCTTTGAAATATTAAAATGTCTATATAAGGCATCGATAACCTACGTGCAGAAAAGTACAAGGTTCTAGAAGTCTAAAATATTAATCTATAATTTTTTTTACTTGCCTCATGTTCATAGAGCCAAATCTTTTCCCAAGTTGGGTAAATATCACTACCATTTCATGTAAAATATTGAAATTCATACTATAAGTACATGATATGTTGCATAGTAAATTTTACTTTCATTTTTAAACTGCAGGATTTTACTTTCATTTTTAAACTGCAGAATTTATTTTATTAAAATAAAATCTATACATATATCAGATTCATAAATCCCAGTGTTTCAAAATATTTACTGATATAATGATCAAAATAAGGGAGAAAAAAAAGCTATAATCCATTTACATCACCAGCCCTGTCTAACGCACCCAATGATTTCAACAGATGTGAATTAAGTATGGCTATACCTGCAATCAGCCTGAAAGACGCCCTTGCCCACATCTGAGCAAGGAGCTGCCAGCTTCGTAAACGTTAACGCCACAATAGTCTGGACAACGCAGTCACCATTGCTGTAATAACATTCGTTTGCTGTCAGCACTCCTGTGTTAAAACAAATTAGCTAGATGATTAATGAATGTCCAAAACCGCATGTGGATTCTCCGTACTGAGGTCTTACCCAGCGTGAGATCCACTGGCCTCCAAGTCAGTGAGATCGTTTCTGGATCACGTGACGGCGCTGTGGCCTTGGGGAGCATGGAGAAAGCGGTTCTGCCCGCCAGGTTGCATCCCACCGCAGGGATGAGCGGGGCCCTCACCTCGTTACAGATGGAAGACAGGTGAGGGTATTGGCTCTTGTTCCTGCTATTTCTTTTGAGGACAAAACAGAAAGAGGTTAGTTCAAAAAAAAAAAAAAAAAAGAGAAGATTCAATCCAGAGTAAAAAGTTTGAAGAGCAAAGAATTGTCATCTTGTAGACTGATGTTCAAACAGATTATACTCTGGGCCTTACTGAGAGCTAAAGATCACAGGCATCCCCTTAGCCCACTTCCACTTACCAAGAAACAAAACTCTAATTTTCTTCTTTGCAACCAATAAATATCCGGAGGTAGAATATAAAAATGCAAATAAAATTAACCTTAAATACACTTTATGTGATTGTAAAATTCACATTAATTAGATGCAAAATTAAAATATATATATATATATACATATACATACACATATAAAACATTAATTGATATATAAAGAACAATATGTATTTTTGTTTTATATTTATAAAACTGCATATATGCATACTATACATATATGCATAATTATGTAAGTTTGTTAAATATGTATATATGTACAAAATATTATTTTATATGTCTTTGTAAATGCATACACACACAATTTGGAAGTCATTATCTATTATTACAGAATATAGCAAAATCTTGTAAAGATAGTCATATTCAATAATTCTATTTAAAAAGTATTCTCAAGAAAGTATTTAACAGAAGAAACAAAATGCCACAGTAAGATGTTCTTATCTAAAATTCTATGTTATTCAAAAGGTTTTCCTTTTCCCTGATTTTTTTATGTATTCAATTCTTACATTAGTCACGACTCATCGACACTTATTGCATGGGTCATAATCCATCACTATTACTATGTATTTTGTTGTTCACATTCTCCAGATTTAACCATTGGGATCCACTTCCAGTTGGCTCCTGTGTCCTGTGACATGCCCCCAAAGTTTTTTTTAGCACTTCTTTACTTTCTGGCACAACAATCTTGTTCCAGGCTCATCTTGTCCTTTCCCTGCCCCAGCTCATTCCCCAAAGAGTCTTGGTTCATTTTACTTGAAAACAGTATTCAAAAAAAAACAAGATCTGAGACCTTGATTTGCTTATTGCTACTGAGATATAATTGTTTTGAGGCCATCTTGGTGGACAGAGCTAGGAAATAGGTATGTGTACGTACATATATTTTTAGAATGATGAGTTCATATACCTCTGATTCCAATCTATTTCTAGCATTTCCACTTTCTTTATTTATAATTCCTTCATCTCTTCAGTTGTGTGAAGGGTGGCTCTCGTTTTCTAAATATGCTTACTTATTTTCTCAATCCTAGATTACATATTAAATAGTTTTAGTGTTGCTAACCTATTTCCTAAGTAGAGAACAATATTGTGTAAACTTCAAATTTTTGTCTTTGCCATATAGTACAAATACTTTTCCCCAAGTTACTTGTTAGTTCTTTTCTTCCTTACCTCATTCAATTTGGTTATGTTATTCATTAATAATACAGTTAGAGTCATTTGCTACTGTTTGTATTCCCATTTAGGGTTCCACCCCCCCCAATCTCATTGATTTAATTTTTGATTTGTTGTGTGTGTGTATACAAAAATAGCATGCTCAGAGAAACAGGACTTCCTTATCATCTCTAATGCCCTCTCAAATCATTCCATCCCGTTAGCACCTACCCTCATTAGGAGATCAATATCGCTAGTTTATGGCTTACTGTTCCTATATTTCCTTTTGTCAAATGCAAAGATACATATTTTTATAATCTCATCTTTCTTTTTTGTCACTTAACAATATGTCCCAGAAATTACTCTATCTTAATTCATAGAGGTTTTCCTTATTATTTATAGTTGCATAGTATTCTGCTGTGGGCATGTACCACAGTTGATTTCACCACTTTCCTAAATACAGTCACATAGTTTGTTTCCAATATTTTGCAGTTATAAACAATGATGTATTAATAATTTTATGCATATATATTTTTGTACTGTCAAAGGTATAACTATACTTAGCTATGCCAGTATTATGTAACATTACTAGACTATGTTAAAAATTTTATATTGTTTGTTCTAACAAATTATACCCAGTATTTCCACTTAACCAAATAAGAGGAGGTAATGATTAATTTTATTATTTTTTTTAATGCCTACAGCACCTAGTCTTCCTAGGTGGTCTCCCATCGAAGTACTAACCAGGCTCGACCCTGCTTAGCTTCCGAGATTAGATGAGATCGGGCACATTCAGGGTGGAATGGCTGTAGAATAATTTCATTTTGTAAAAATATCTTTGCTGATATGTTATGGAAACCTGAGAAATTAATAGATCAGAGGAAGACAAATTTCTGAACTTTTTTGTTCCGGGATTATCTTTCCTTCCCATCTTTATTTGTACTTTTTAAATCAATGCATATTCATTGTGGTAAATGAAGTCAACCAATGTCATCGTCGTATTGCCTTCCTAACTTCCCTACCTCCTGGTAACAACACCCCAGTGCCTATTGGATGGCAATGAAGTCTGGACCGAAACCTCAGTGGTGTCACCAGTAAAAGCAAATAAAAAGATCTGTGTATTTTCTCTGCTAATGAAATACCCTAAATACTTTCATCATAATATGCCACCACTAATAGACAGAAAGTATGCATATGTCTGCTGTTCCTTTACATTTTCTTTTTTTATCGTGTTTTACTTTTTAAACATCTACCTTTTACCACTTCCTAGATCACATACCTGAACAGAATCAGAGCGAAATCCAACCACAAGTAACTGACATCTGTAATCAAAATGTACCTCTAGAGGTTTTATGTTTGTTTTTCTATCTGTACACATGTGGTCTGTAGACTTGTGGTATTTAAAAGCCTATGTGGGAGAAATACCCACCTTGCTGTCTTTTACAAAAACATCTTTTTATTCCACAGAATGAACTGAGTTATATACATGAGTCTATCTACTAGCATAAATGTTTTTGCCTCGTCCACATGCACAAATTGCAAATACAGTGAAACGTATTTAAACCATATAAAAATCATCAACAATGGGCAACATCTTAGATCATGTGTGATGCTAGGAATCAGGTCTCATTATTAATTGAACCATGGAAAGTGAATAAATTTCTCTCAGAGTTCTTTCACTGCCAGACCCTTCTAGAGTATTTAGGAATAAGACATATGCATCTTTAAGGAAGACAAAAGGCCTTTCCCCCAGTCATAGCATAGTCTGATGATTTCAATGGTAATGTCAGCATATCTATATCTTAGAGAGAAAATAAGATGTAGGCCACTGGTTTTAGTAATTAATGCAATATAATCATATCAATGTATCACTTTTGCTTAGGAGGAGACAAAAAGCTTCTGTTATAGTCTTTTAAGGTGTGAAGAATGAAGAGAAAAATGGACTTTCTAAGATGTTAAAATTTTTATCTAGTACATTCTGTTGCATTTGAAATACCATATTTTCCCTTTCCACATTTCACTGGAGGTTAAGAAATAGATTTACAATTTTACGTTTTTATTAACCTAATAGTGGTCAAAGTTAAACCCACCCTTTGTGAAAAGCAAGTCCCTGTTCTCTCTGAATGCTTATTTAAGGTAAAGAATCCTGGGCTCTCTTAAAATGTTAGCTTCTGTTAGAGCAACACTTTTTTTTTTGTTTTTCTCAAGACCACTAAAATACAGTATCAACCAATTGTTCAGTGGATCTTAAGCCAAATTGTTTTTAACTTCTGTTTTATCTTTAAGACTTCCATCCAGAATTATGTATTGGAGCAGCCCTTAAAACACACACACACACACACACACACACACACACACACACACACACACACACACATGAATACATACATGCACACATACACACACATGCCCCAAAACTACTTACACTTTTGAGTGTGGCCACCATCTTACCATCCAGCGTTTTTGCCCCTGGACTGTCCGTGTTCTCTATTCTCACAGCCCCCACTCCAGCTTCCTAGGGATTTAGAAACACCACATAATTCTTGGAGAATCCTCTTTGTGTTCAAAATTTGATATTGTTTTTCCAGCCTTCTTACTCCATCAAGAGGCATTCATTCTGACAAATATTTACTGCTACCACGCAAGTTTAAGTCTGCAAAATTTTCTTACTGTTCAAATTACCGCCCTTTCAAATATTATCAGCTTTTATTTTAATCTAGGCAAGCAAAACTATACATCCTATCAAAGTAATGTATCAAGGATATGTAAAGAAAAAAAAACTAATATTTTCCTCTTATTTTCCATCATTTTACACACTCTCTCTTCCTGTAGCCTATCTACCTGGAACTTTATTTACACATATATTCTTAGGAAATGATGATTTAGAGTGACTTTTAAATTTTTAAAAAGTTTTAATTAATTACTTTTTAACCAAGAAAATCTAAAGCGACCAAAGAGAAGGAGGATTTAAGGGGTTACAAGGTTTCTAAGTGTTTTACCTAAACTCAGAAACTGACTTTTCTTTTCTCCATTGTTCTCTGCACTTGATTAGTCTCTACCAAATTCAGAAGTGTCTCTCACTGTATGCTTGCCCTTTTAATGGTCTGTTCTTCTTGACTAGGACATATATTCTAATTACATCTCCTTCGGTCACTTGCACATAGCCTACTCATTGAATGTGTTTCTATGCAAAATTTTCTAATATCTCCCGTGTTTTTAAATCTCATGAAGTTAGTATCATCATCTTAATGTCGAGATGAGGAACCTGAGTCTTAGAAAGATTAGGACACTTGTCAAGGTCACGTAGCCATAAAGTAGTAGAGACAGCATTTGACCCTTGAACTTTGTTCCCTACAATTCACTAAAGATGCAGGATTCACAGTCTTTTTCTCATCATGCACAGACTAACATTCATTCTTCATTTGAAACTATCAGAATAATTGTCATTTCAGTACTCACTTAACACACATACAAAACAGAAGCCAATGTGTTTGAATAGCAGCCTTTCAATCCATCTGGATTATAGTTAAAAGAGAGTTATCAAAGGTTGCTTGTGATATTTCTAGTAATAAATCCTTTTCTAATCAAATGTGTTTTTATCGACTTGCCTTTTATGTACATAAAATAGCGTTAAAACAGTTATTTCAGTGCAGTTAGCTTTCTGGTGTTGGAACGGTATGTTTTAATGAAGGGCAATTTGGAAACTTTTATTAAAACGAAGGGGAGCAAGAATAGAGGTCGAGAAAAAGAGGTTGCATTGTTGAAGTCGAACGGGATCCCCCGTGTGCTGTGCTTTATTTTCATTTGTTTTAATCTTTGTTTATCATCACGAAGCCTAGAATAATAGTACTGTGAGGGCCAATGCTCAGGAAATAGAAGGAAATTGAAGTTCATCGTGTCACTGGCACATGTTGCCACCCTCACCAGGAAGGGAAGGGAATCTGAGAAACCTCAGGACAATTACATTTTGATTTTCATATCCTTACTGACAATGTGCTACTTACCTGCTGTGGGATTTGAGCCTCTTGCCGTATCACCGTTTCTACAGAAAAGGGGCTGGGACAGATGTAAGCAGTTTAATAATGAGTTTACATGGGTGACTACTCGACTGTCATTGGTCAGTGCTGCACCGTTTTAGATCAGTGAAAAAGCTCGCATTATAAAGTAAGGCAAATAGAAAAAGTTGGACGCTCTACGTAGTCAAAAGCGGTTGGGTGGGATTTTTTTTTTTTTGGCATTTATTGGGTTAATTGTTTTTTTCCCCCTCCTTTCACATACACTGAGTAGTTCTATAATATAAAAAGCTCTTTTTCATATCCCCTGAGTGTGTACTGGGACTCCACATATAGAATATCCCCTCCCCCCCAAAAAAAATTCAGACGGTGCCAAAATCTACATTTTCATTTGGCAAACTAGTTAAATCTATTCATAATCTGGTGCTGAATCAAATTTCAGAGCCGACTAGACTGCCTTGGCTCCTGGTTTTTGTTGCCCAGCCTGTCTCTGACTGGATTTAGCTATGATGTTACATCTCTAGCTGTAGAACATTTCTAAGGGTGGCCTGTTTCCCTTCGCCGTTGACGGGCTCATACGCGAGATGCCGCGTTTCCAAGCAGGAGCCCGTTCAGAACATTTTTTTGGAAAGAAACTTCGTGTTTAACATTTTTTTTTCTTTCTTTTTCTACATGTTCACTTTAATGGTTCTAGCACTACATAAAATTCACATACTCTCTAGTGAACAAATTGTGCAGAGAATGTCATCAGGAGTCAAGAGAGGAGGCATGAAGATCTAAGGGAATAGTTGTGAAAATGCATGGGCTATTTTTAAAATTATTATTATTATTTGCAACACAGGGAGAGCACGTGACGGGAGAGGAGGAGGTGGTCAGGGGCCCAGGTATGTCTAGTTATAAGAGTTGTCTTCTTCTTGATGAAGAAAGAAAGAGAAGTTAAGTAGAGAAAAGAGATGATTGACAGGCCAATTGCCAGAATAGAGTGCACTTAGGAACTTAATTAAAATGAGAAAATGATTGGATCATTAAACTATCAGAGGGAACCATAGAGCTCAGTTTGCTGTGGACAGTTCAGGTCTATTATGGTTATTCTGTCTGGCTCCTAAATTGGAGGATAGATATCCCATAGTTATCCTGTATGTACATTGTTCTTTGTGGAAGCACATGATAAGTCATTGGTTTTTGTTTGTTTGTGTGTTTCATTATTTATGCCCATAGCACCTGGTCTTCCTAGGTGGTCTCCCATCCAAGTACTAACCAGGCCCAACCCTGCTTAGCTTCCAAGATCAGACATCGGGCTTGTTCAGGGTGGCATG
This sequence comes from Macroglossus sobrinus, assembly GCA_004027375.1. NCBI lineage: Eukaryota > Metazoa > Chordata > Mammalia > Chiroptera > Pteropodidae > Macroglossus > Macroglossus sobrinus. Next base: position 17,882 of record PVKZ01003205.1, read on the forward strand.
GCCATAGACCATGGACTGTGGCTCCACTAGGGCACAAACCCAGGGCCTTTTGTATGTAAAGCAGACGTGCTAACCACTGCACTATGGAACCACGTCCAACTCATTGTTTCAATGCACTTTTGTTGTGTCATAGGGAATAATGGCCCGATATTTTTTTTCCTCAAAGCAATGGGATGTTTTGTTATTCCATGAAAATATCAAACAGTATGTCACATCCCTGTTTACTTAAAGACTACTGTAGAATTTGGGGGGCAACATGTTAGAATAGTTATTAGGGATCAGGATATGAATCAGCAATTGGCAACATAGTGTTTTTCGCATCTTTGAGTCATGGAATGTCTGTTGCAATTATGCGTTCTGCCGATGTAGCTTGTGAAAGCCCTCATAGACAACACATAAACAAATAGGTGTGGCTGTGTTGCAATAAAACTTTATTTACAAAAAAGACAGTAGGGCACACTTGGCCTGTGGACCACAGATTACTTATTCCCAGTTTAAAAGAATATTTATGACCGTGAGAATATGTTTGGAATATATTGATTAAAAAAAAGCAAGCTGCGATGCAACATGACAATATTGTTAATACATTTAGATAGGAAGAAAAAAAAAAGCCTCAACAACACGAGACAGTCTAATATGTTAAGAGGATGATGTTTGGGTTGTGAAATCAGTAAGATTTAGGTCATGCCTATATGTGCTATGATTTTCTTAAGTTTTCTGGGTGCTTTGCCCCGAGCATATTTTACTCTTGTACTAGGAAAAGGAAAAAAAATAAAAAGTAAAGTCCCCAAGTCATGATGTCACTGTGAAGTGTACTGACTTGTTTCTGCCGTTGAACTTCAGTGCACCAGAATCAAGCTGCCCGTGTTGGTTGGGGTCCAGACCCCAGAGTTAACCAACTGGGTGCTTGGACCAATTTATTTAACTGCTTCTTGCCTTAGTTTTCCCTTTGGTCTGCAGGGATAATTAGGGACACATACCCCTGAGGTGTCCATGAAGGCTGAGCTACTGTAGGTAAAGCTCTCAGAATAATATCTTAACGTATTCAACAGTTATGATTCTTTTTATGACCTACACAGGATAATACCCAACCTTCCTCTCACTGGAGGTTTCAGAGTTTCCCTATGAAAATTTGGTTAAGACATTGATTTCCCTAATTCATTACTAAAAAAAAAAAAAATACAAAAAATTGTTATTTGTGGACATTTAAAAATGCTTATTTGTTGATATTTAAAAATGCTTCCTAGATGCTATTTTATCGCAAACCTCTGACCTTGGGGGTCATAGCCTACTTGAGACTTTTCAACTCTACCCCTGTACATGAAATGCTTCTTCATAGCATGTCATGCTATGAACATGAGAGCTGGAAAAGGGCACATTTTTTTCTTCTAAAAGCCACAGGGACACACGAACAAAGCTCCTAAGAATTAACTCCAGAAATCGCTTTTGTATTTTGATTCACAGATTTTCTCTTCCTAATGTCGCCATAAATATCATCAGAGAAAATGCATGAACACCTCCAAAAATGGAAGCAATCAACATTTTCTTCTGGATCCATCAAATGAGAGTACAATGCAGAACTCGGGGCTGGAAGATGGGAGGGAAAAATAAATGGAGGGCAGCAGATCGAGAAAGTAGGCCCCCATTGACTGAGGTCGGATCTCTGCCATCAGGAAAATCTTTATATAATAGCTTTTTAAATTTTTCTGCTCCTTTAAAAAAAAAAAGTCGATTTACCTTTTTTTCTTTCTCATTTTTTTTTTTAGCATTAAGCTTATTTTCAACCTCCTCTTGCCATTTCCCACGTTTACTTTTCTTCGTTATAGTTTTTCCCTCTCTTAAAATTCAAGTGCATTGGTGTGAATCTTTTCATTAAGCCAAACCCTGAGGACTGCAGTAAAAGGTCATGAAAAATTCTCCTGCCAACAAAACTTAAGCCGGTTCCCTAAGAGTTAGGCATCCTTTCTCCCCTTTCTGTTCTCAGCCACATTGTCACTTCCCATGCCATTGTAAAGTTCTTCCTCTTTCACGTCCTAGTTGAAAATCTTTTGGGATTTTTTAAAAATCATCACTCTGATGATAAAATATCTGTTTCTTTTATTAGATTTAGAGGGTAAGGCTTTGCATATGTCTTACTCATAATTGTTTCTCTTATGTCCATTGCTTGACACGTTGCATATTATAGATGCTCAATAAATGTTTACTTAAATGGACTATCTAAAACAAAACAACAAAACAAAAACAAAAACAAACAAATAAACAAAAAGAAACCTTTCACCACTCCTTTATTCTGGTTTAAGATTGGTTAGGAAATATTATTTAGGCCAGCCGTGTTGTGCAATACATCACAATATGACAGTTACTACAGATATCTCAATTAATTTGCCTGTAAAGATTTTAGGATGAAAAATAACTAAGCAAACAATAAAAAAAAATTTTTTTAAATGAAGTCCAATTATGCCTTTTCTCTAATCAATTTGGCAGACTCTTTCCAATCCTTTCTTTTCTTTTAATAAAGAGGATTCCAGTGTAGCTCTGAGATGACTGATGTCTAGGGGTTTATACAGTGTTTCCACTTGTCTACTTACAACTTAACAGATGTTTCAAAGAAATAATGCACGTATAATAAGACATAGGTACACCATTTTCTTTACATGTTCTATTCCAAGCTGCCACTGGCTTCACTCGGCTGTTCAGGACATTCAACGATATAGGTACAATATGGTGTTAAGAAAGGGAAAGAAGAATATACAACTATAGCTATTATGATTTTTTTTTTTAAGTAAATAGTCAGTTCTCTTCTTAGAGAATAGAATGAAGGGCAGAGGGCCAGGGAGTAAAACTACATTTTACTATTGCCATAACCTCCATGGTCCAGGGCCAACATCACCATTTGGTGAAGCATTACTTAATTTCCTTGACGCCTTTCCCTGTTTACCTAGCCACCCTGTCCTTATTTTTTAGTTACCATTATTTCAATGACATTATAACTGTTTGTGTCAAAGCCTGTCCCCTGTACCAGAATCCAAGCTTTCTGAGGGCCGGGCGGTCACTTCCAAGGCACTCAGAAAAGCTCTAAGTGAATTTTCTGTAAATAAATCGAGCTGTGTAAATAGGACTTAAACATATTGAAGTGACTTGAGTAAGTATCTGTTGAAACAGATACAGCTTTCCCTTCTATTACTAGGAAAATCTCTGCTTCTCATGGAAAGTAGCAAATATATTGTATTTTGACATATTGCCACATGCCCACATAAGCCTCACTTAGGTTTTAAGGTCTGTGTGTCTGAGGGTGGGCCACTGTCACATCCTACCCGCTGCCTCTATGCTGCAGCCAGTGTGGTTATAGCGGTCCCAGGGGCAGTGTCACTGGGTACTCAGGTCTTCTTCTCTGGGGACATGCTTAGTCTTATATCAAGAGGCAAGAATCTAAACATAGTCTTGGAAACATGTGTCTGCAGAGTCTGAACATACATACTAGAGATACAGTCCTCAAAGACCCTGGGACAATTTTCCTCACCTGCAGATGTCAACCTCACTGCCGCATAAGCAGAGTCATCTTTGCTTTTTGTCCTAACGATGTTGACACAACACAGCCCCAATCTAGAAGACAAGAAAGACCCACAGTGCAAACCCAATTTTTACTCATTTAAGCACATTTAACCTGGAGAGAAAGCCAAGAGGCTGGGTTGGTTGGGGTCATTTACTCTGCCAAGTTTGGGTGGGTTCGCACTGCTTGAGCATTGAATGCCAGCCCTGATCATTATGTGCTGGCACAGTAAATGAAGCTACCACACCTTTAATGAACTTAATTCCCTTATTTTGACAGAGTTCCCATTTCCAGTGATTCACACTTTACATTTAGACACTTCTCCTATAGGTGTTTGCCAAAGGCCTTTACTGGCAGCTAAAGCACCGGATTAGTTAGAAACGAGAATGAGAACCATCAGCATCATCTTTACATGTTCCGTAAGCCAGATTTGAACCTTAAATATCCAGAGTCAGAAGCTCGTAGGGTATACTGCAAACACACACCCCATCTCTTTTCTATTTTTCACATTTCCATTGCATTTGGTAAGATTCCAGACCCAAGCTTTCGGTCAGAGACTGTGAAGAATAGCAGATGTGGGCAGCCACAGGCACAGCAGGCATTTATTCCCTGCTAAATAGCATCCTCAGAAGTCTCGCTGCTGAAAGAGAAACAGAGAAGTTACCTGGAGAAATAGCCTCACCAGAATAAAAAGGAGGTGCATTTGTTCCCAGCCATCATTCTATAAATGACAAAGGGTTTCGGTTTTGGTATTTGAGGGCTGGTGGGAGGAAAGGAAATTATCTCAGCTTCTCATTTAGTTTATGACAAAAAGATAGTGATGGGTAACACGATTTTTCTGTACCAGCAGGGCGCTAGCTGTTTTAAAATCAGGACTTTCTTTAATCTTGAAAATTTGTTCAGAGTGAAACGGCTGTTAAGTTTTAGAATTGGGACTGAGATGTGTCCAGTTTGAAAACTCATGCTCTTAAATACTACATCAAGGATAGTAAACTTTACTTTAAAGCATGGTTTGCCAGTCACGGGGTTTCAGTTGCAAGTACACACAGTTCTGCTGCTGTAGCACATGGACACAGCCATGTGCGATTGAATGAGTGTGGCTGTCCCAGCAAAACTCTATGTATAAAAACAGGTAATAGGCCAGAGTTGGGCGGTGGGCCATAGTTTACTGACCCCTGACCTACTTTTTCCTCTAAATCTGATTTTTAAAAATGTTTCCTTTCATGCTTTCAACAACTTTTTGGAAGGACTAGATCCTAATTGCATTTTATAAGGGTCTCTTGTTTTCTGTCCTTTCATCTGTTCAACAAATATGTATTGATTACTAATTAAGGAATATTTATGAATCCCTGAATTTTCCCTTGCCCATCATCTTGTATATTTCCTAATCAGTTATGTCACCTAACCTTTTTTTTTTCTTGAGAATACTTCAATTTCTATTATCTGCCCAATGTTCCCAACATTTCAAATTATGAAACATTTTTTTTTCTATTTTTGAGGAAAACTCACTTTTAGCTCAAGACGTTAGGGTGATCTTCTTTGATACAAAGCCCACTGTCACCCTTTTTTAGGTTTCTACCCAAGTGTATAATCAGCAGTTGGGGAATCTGTGATGGATTTTCCAGAAAGAAACTGATGAAAACGTCAACTTTCTAAATAAAGACAATTGTCAGAATGTTCTTTCAGAAATCCAAAATATTCACTGTGTTCTTCATATTGAGTTTTCAGCTCCTCAATAGTAAGGGGGCATTGCCACCTTGTGGAAAAAAATATTGAGGGGGTGAGATGGTCACCTGGGGAAAACACGGATAAGCACATTTCCAGAGACCGGACAATTGTGCCTTGCTAAGTGTATTTTCGGTGCCTAGTGGTGTGAACACTGGCCTCCTTCCATGTTCAGAACCAAAGACGAGTAAATGCAAGTAAAAACTATTAACAATTGCATCAGCTTTTTTGTTCCTGTTCTCAATAATACTCAAGTCTTGTTTAAACATCATCTTAACTTTTACCTTATATATCTTTGAGCAACTTTTCAATTCTTATTCTTCATTGGCATCTAAATTTGTTTCCCCTAGATTTTATTGATCAATTCACTGTTGAGGCCTCTGAAATCTCCCTTCTTCTTCCCATCATCTTCCAAAATCTTCTTTCAGAAATGTGAAGTGTGACTTACTCAAATGGCTATCCCCAGTGCTGATGCTCAGTGACCTCTCTGTGACCTCAGCTTCATCCTTGGAAATTTTTCTTGGTTTCCAACAGTGTGCTTTCCTAAATCTGTTCTTCCTACTATCATTGCTGCTGCTGTCTTTGCTTAATATTACCACTTTGCTTTGCTTCTTATTTGTGTGAAAGCCAAAAGTGATACTGCAAAGAGAAGCTAGTCTTCTTCTCTTCGCAGTATCTCTTTTTGATCCAGCCATTCACTTGTGTGGCTTCTTGAAACTACGTGTCTATCTGCTTTCCCAGGCCTGTACCCAACCTATGTCTTTGTCATGCTTCCCTGTTTTTTTCAGAGTTTATCCTAAATTCAACATCTCCTTACATCAGCAGCAACCCACTCTTGCCAAAATTGAAAGGAACACATTTCTTATCCTAATAATTACATTTCCCAGTTCCTTCATTTAAATGAAGGCCTATTTTCCATAATATTCAGTATTAGAAATTTTAGAGCAATTCAAAACGAATTCTTTGCTTTATTGTTTTTATCCCGTCTGTCATCATGTGCTCTCTTTGCTTCTAAAATGTTTATTCTGTGTATAAACGTCGTGAGCAGAAAAGCCTGCATCTTTTGTTCACTATTATCTCCTAGCACCTAGCACAGGGCTTGGCATATCACGCATGTTTAATAAATATTTGTTGATAAGTAAATGAAAAAGTATTCACAAATCTTTCTCTTTTCCATTTTAACTGCCAGCATCTATGTCATATCCTTTTTACTGTATCCCAGGACACAGGAACCCTTTATTAGATTGTAGCCTTCTAATTTGACTATTGATCAAAATCACCTCGGTGGCTAATTAAATGGGCCTGCTTCTTGGACCCATTTTCAGATATTATGATTCACTAGGACTGGACATCCAGAAATTGAACAAGCACAGTACTTCATTCATACTCCTGGATTTTACCCTTCTCTTTCCTTTCATTTTATTGTAAACTTCTATCCAGTTTGTAAGAAATGCTATTGTAACCAGAAACTCACAATTTATATACAAATGCCCTCTTAGCCTTTTGTTCTTGTTAGCTTTAATTTTTCAAACAAATTAGATGCATTTCAGGAGCCGAATTAAAAGATCGGTTTTCAGATTCTTCGCTGTATTTCCTATCTCCTTAATCTATTAAATGTTTCTGTATCATGTGGATTCTGTGAGGATCAAATGAGATAAGTTTTATAAAATCGACTTGGGTGCCAATTGCATTGTTGTTCTGTGTTTTGTTGCTTCTGTAATTATGGCAATACATCCTCGACTTTTCAAAAGGTCACATTAGGCCACTTTACTTTTACAAAAGATCTACATTAGTTCTTGTTTTTACTAACCAAAATAAATCCAAAGAAGGTTTTCTGCTTTTATGAAAAAAAAAAAAGGCAAAAAGTGAAAATATCATCGAACATTTGTTTTGCACAAACCGTTCCAGAGGCAGCGTGCACCCCAACTGTTGACAGAAGCCCTGCCATGCTCCTTTCCAGGGAGCATCTTAGAAACAAGCATCATAACTTCAAACTGTGTCTCTGAGCATCTGTGCTTTATCATGATTTATTGCGGCATCCATTAGCAACATGTCTCCTAAGGTATCAGAAACACCCAGAAGGGCTCATAAGGGTGATAAGCTTGCCATAAAACTGGCCATAGTTAAGCATTTTGAGTGTGGTGAATGAAATGCAGACGTTGTGCATGCATCGAACTTGCCTGCCTCCACCTCTCTGCGTACACACAGAGAGGCAAAGTCTTGAAAGCTGACGTTACTGTTGGTTTCTCTAGTTGCAAAGTTGTCTCTTTCAGTTGGCATTTAGTAAGAGGTCAAATGGAAAGACGCTTGCTTGAGTGGACAGGTGGTCATGCAAAACGTGATGTGTATTTATCGTATCATTCCAGCTTCTACTACAGGTTAGTGTGGTTTCAGGCTTTATATGTCATTTGGTATGATTCGGTAGGTTATTTTTGGGTCTTGGAACACTTAGACATGCTTCCGTATGAATTAACAGTAATGGCATCTTAGCTTAAACCATTTCTACTTGTGAACAGTTTCATTGGAACACTCTACTTGTTGATAGTAGAGGGAACTTAGACACAAAATTCTGTTTCTTGCCTTTGATAGAATAGATGCGCCATTCATACTTCAGACAATGTAAGCTGATGAAGAGAATATAAGTTTGTTTTTGTAGGAAACTAATCTCTGGTTCAAGAGGAACCTTATTGCTGAGTTGGAAAAGGCGCTGTGTGAAGGATCTGAGAAAGAACATGGATGTCACACGCCAGCTTCTCAGACTATGAAGTAGATTGTATTATTTCAAAATTTTTGGAGACCATATGCTTTTTGACCACTATATTCCCAAAGTTTGCCATATAGCAGAAGATCAGTAAACATTTATTAGTCAAGAAGGCCAGTCTTCTACTCTCGATCTTAACCATATGAAAATGATACTTTCAATATCTTGTTTTTCATTCTGGGTTTTCTCTAGAGCTATCTGTTTTCTATTTTTTTCTTAATCACATGATCACATTGCCAGGTAGCACTTTATCATTGCAAAGTAGGACACTAATAATAATCATAAAGCTTAAGCTGCTTGCATAGCCTTAACCGGAGACTGTCTTTTTGCCCCGAACCTTCTAGTGGCTGAAGGTTGCCATGTGACCAAATTTCACCAATGAGATAGGTTTCAAATAGAATTGTGACAGGCACAAATTGGTGTTCAGATGTTTGTCGAATGAATAGAATCAATGGAATGATAAAAAATGATGTATACAGCTTTTGCCTCTCTTAAAAAACAAAACAAAACAAAAAAGTATACTTTTTTATATTCTTCCCTGGCACGTGGTTGAGCCTGTGATCCAGCTTGGAGCATGCAGCTTTCTAGGGCAGGGATTTGCCAACTTTTCTGCAAAGGGTTAGATAGTTAATCTTTCAGACTTTGTGGCCATGAAGTCATTGAAAAACTTCACTTTGTTCTTGTAGCATCAAAACAACCGTAGATGACACATACTCAGATGGGTATGGCTGTGCTCCAGTAATACTTTATATACAAAAACAGACAATAGGCTGGATTTGAACTTGGAGCTGTAGTTTGTCTACATCTGCTCTCAGAGATAGTGGGAGAATAAAGTGGAAAAAGGTGGAGTGGTGGAGTGCTTGAAAGTGAGTGAACTCAGTGCAGAGTAGTAATATGGAAGGGAAATAAATACTTATCTTATTTAAGCAATTATAGATTTTTTTATTATAGCAAAACTAATTAGTATATACAGAATACAATAAAATAAAGTGCTAACTAGATTTATTATTAACATTATTATTATTTTGTGGTTGTTGGTAAGTTTATCATGAGTTTATCATGATCCCGAGATTAACTGTCTATAAGTAAGCACTAAAGATAGCCAATAGGAAGAAAAACTATGATAATGTGTTTTGTAAAGTCACTTAATTTAATCATCATAACACTCTGATGAAAGGGGCATTGTAATTCCCTTCATTTTGGCAAATGAAGAAGCAGAGAACGAGGCAGGCTCAGAGTCTTGTCCCAGGTCACAGAACCAGAATTTTTTGAGATTAGGAAGCAAGGCCAGTTCTACTGAATCTAACACACCCTCTGTGGGGGTGGTTCTGATACCATTTTGTTTGGCTGCATATATTATTTAATATTCCAAGGCTTACTATAGACTAGAAGGGAAATCCATATCCCAGATGTTGTTTATGTTAGCCAAACTTAACGAAACTCTAATCATATATAAAATAGTCCTATATTTAGGGTTCCTGTCTTGATATCAACTTGCTAATGGGTTCACGAAAGAAGGAGGGAACCTGTGAGGGCTTGCTCTGAATCTGCACTGGCCATCGTGGCGGTCACCAGCCACATGAGGCTGATGGCTCCTCCTTTCGCTGGGGTAGATTGTAGGATATTGCCTAATAGAAGAAAGTTCTACTGGACAATGCTGCTCTCTCTCCTCTTTCACAAGGTTTGACTTTTTTAGTTTCTGTCCACATTCCAGGTCTCCATACTTGACCTCTGGGGTCCCCAGATGGCTCTTCCATTTGCAGCACCCAGAGAACACGGTCCCCACCTCCAGGTTCCTCTGTTTAGTTCCCTGGTGGCCTCTTTCTCCTTTTTTTTTTTTTTTTTTTTTTTTTTACTTTGTGTTCTTCACCCTCATGCCACCTGTGTGTTGGCTGTCATTCTTCAGCACTAATTGATTCCCAGCAGGATGGAGCCAGGGTCTCCAATGCTGGAAATGTCCCGAGAAGGGGAAGGGGAAAGAGCCACTACCACGTGTGGAATCTGCCCTCAGGGTGTGGAATCTGCAGACAAACGGCATCTTCACACTGTCCATGTGAACAGCCCTTAAGTTCTGCTGAAACAATGTGTGTGTCTCTTTGCCAGCCCTGTTAGAGCCCAAGAGAAAGGAGGAGTGAGACCACCTCTGGCCACCTCCATTTTTAATAGTATATGTTGGTATATATGCCTTTGTGCATGTGTGTGTGTGTGTGTGTGTGTGTGTGTGTGTGTGTGTGTTTTCCTGCTCTGTAGAGAGAGTGACAGCCCCATGTAACAGCAGATGCCCATCAAGCATACCTGGCCACCCTCCTATTCTTTAAAAAGCTACAGGATTGGAAACCAAAAGTGTGTCTTTGTATAATGCTCTTGTTAAGGTTCGGCTAGCTTTTACTAAGAACATCATCACCAAAGCCTATGAAAGTGGAAGCTTATGGGAAAATAAATCCCTGTTCGAACAGGCTGAGCCACTGCGACAGCCCTGGTAGCACCCAGAATCGTGAACTAAGCTCGAGTCCTTATATCTGTCTGCATCACAGAGTGAAGGACTAAAGGGCAATCAAATGCCTTAGCTCATGTGAAGATGCCAACTGCCAAGCTGCTCTTTCCAGCGATGCTGCATTAGTGATGCACAGTGGGCCGACCTGGGATCAATCCCTGGGTACCTGATATCCACACTTCTCCTCTTGGAGAATAGGCTTTCTTAAGACAGAGACACAAACAGGGATCAGGACTCAGCGTTTCTTATCACTGAGTATGCTAGCGGCCCAGTCCATATTTAGGAAGCTCACCTCTTATTGGAAAACTTGGGACTTTTAATGTTCATGGTCAGGGGAAATTTGGGGGAAAGTGCACTCTGCTGTTTATATCAAGAACTAGAGCAAGGGGTGCTTGGTGAACCAAATGTTTAATGAAATAATTGTTATTTGCCTTCCGGAGTGAGAATTTACTTTCTTTGACCCTGCTTTAGAGTTCTTCGCTTTAAGATAAGCTCAAATATTGACAGAACTGGGACTGAGATTAAAGGACATATAAAATGCATTAGTGCTATACCAAAGGAAGAATAAAGGAAAACCCAGGGGCCTCTCCCACAGTAAATACAAGCGATGGAGGTTCTTGAGAAAACACGGCTGAATTTCACTCGTGTATCCGATGAAATGGATTAGGTTTACAGAGATCTGAAGAACAGGATGGATTCCTCACCTTGACACCCCCAGGAGCAAACCGCAGTCTTACCAGAAACTCGCTTTTTATTCATTTTGACCACTTTCTTTTTGGTGTGTATCATAATCTGATACATAATGAGAACCAGCTGTTGCCCCCCAGAGGGACAGAGGAAGGTCACCGGCAAGTATTCTAAAGCCTTGGTCAGGCAGGGAATCAGCAGCCAAGACCCAATGTATTAAGTCACTTAAAGAAAGATGGAGTTTGATGGGGAGGAGGAGAGAAAAAAGATTACTCTGTTGATAGTTCTCCTTTTTATCAGGGGGTAAAGTAGCCACACACACTACCTATTATCTGAGGCTCCCGATTTTTCTCAGTTGCTACATGCTCCATTTGCTGATTTTTAGATGCATCTCAATCTGGCAAAAAAAAAAAAAAAAAAAGGGACATCCTATTTGTGATAGAAGCAGGATTCAGGATTTGAAATGATGACTCATTATTGACGGGGCAAATAGAGAATTATCTGGTTCTCAGTTAATATAAATTAATATGTTTAATGTGGGAGAAGGGGAGTTCCCATTTCCCCTCATAAAATATTTACTATCCAAGTCCTCACCAGCTCCACCAGTCAAATATTTACTGTCAGAGTTCAGAAGCAAGGTGAGACATGTGGCCATGCATGGTATTATGGTCTGAGCTGGCCAGGTTTGAGTCAGATCCCCCAAATTTTTGTCTTCTTTTAACACCCTGGCTCTTCATGTTTGTGAAAAAAAATAATCACTGAAGAACTTTCTGCCAATCAATGAGTTATTAAACAGAAATTATATGTGTTATGAAGGCTCTTGACAAACTATGCATGCATTTTGAGGCTTTTGAAATTCTATGATAAAAATAATAACCAAATTGTTCACTTGGAAGGCTTCTTTCATTTACTCCGTTGAATCAGACTTTCCAAAACATATGCATCTCTATTATCTTTGTTATCAACTTGGAATACAACAAAGATAGATAATATAGCTTTAAACAATGTTCATTTTTAGAATATATTTTCCATTCTCAGTATAAAAGTAACACTTATTCTAGAGTTGAGGGTACACCTTTCTCCAGAGAGGACATTATAAACTTTATTCTTTGAGTTCATATGTGATCGTCAAGTTCCCTATTGAGTCCTTCCGATGGATGAGAGCGAGGCAGAGGAGGGGAAAAGCAGGGAATCTTAAAAGTAGAGCAAAAGTGCAGAAAGAGATCTTTCCCCACCCCCACATTATTCTTTTCAGCCCCTTTATTTGACCTCCATTTTGATGCTGAGTTCTCGTCTACTTCTTTTTTTCTATTGCTGTCCAAAATAAGCAAATGGGCCCTGTTTGTTGCAACAGGATTTACACATCTGAAATGATTCAGCTTTCAACACTTCCTAAAGATTTGTGAGTGGGGCTCCTGCCCTCTGTCTGGCTTCCACCGGCAATACAGACCTGAGTCAACTTCCTAATAAAACTGACCAAAACTCCTAACTAGAATTCGTCCATCCCTCTGAGCATAAACAAAGGCCGTTGGAAAGAATATATCAGTTCTCCTGCGTCTGCTGGGTGAATGGCAGCTTTTCTTCTGGACATTTCTCTTCTGCTTTAATGTTTTCAACTGTAGCAATGTGCTAAACAGAGGAAATCCATTCTCAGGACTTTCTGGGATTTGGGTCAAATGTCCCTTGGTTGTCATTCTAATCTTAAGGTCCTTTAAACAAAAGAGCTTTGTCTCGAAACATGGATCAGTTATTTCCTAAATTAGGTGACTAGCTTACCTAAGCTAAGACAGGAAGCCACTTTATTAATGGAGTTCAGAACAAATCCGCGACATTAAAACATTTGATATGGCACATAAATACAAAAGCGAAATAAATCTGGCTGAGAACAGGAAAAATGCCTAAGTCAAATCTCTCTTAAATTCCTTAAAGTTAGAAGGAAAAAAAACTCTCCTGATGCCCCAAATTTTCATACCGTTCAACTTTTCTTTATCCCTCACATTGTTTTCATTAAAAACCTATGTCTTAAACACTTCATGCTCTAGTTATTTTTTATTTCACAATAGCTGTTTGGAGGAATTGTTTTGAAAATTGACTTGAAGAGATGAATAAAATAATGGTAATATACCTTAGCAGTATTTTATTTTTTAATTGGCCACATTTCTTTCATACGTGGGTTTACTTCCACTGGGGGTACTGGGTTTGTAGGATTTCAAATATCTCTTTGTTTCAGGAACACTGAGAAGGGCTGAAGACAGCAACCTCCTCACTGTTCTCTGAGTGATTTATCTCCATGCACTTCCCCAGATTCACAGCTGCTTCAGACACGAATGCCCAAAAAATTTTTTAAAGGAGAAACATTCCATAGAGGGCAGTCTCCTGGTCTTTCGACCAGTATGCTGTACTCTAGTATTTCCCAAAGTTAGTTTGTTTGCACATCCACTTTCATGAAAATCATTTTTTTTTCTAAGAACTTATTATGCTTATACCCTTCCTCCTCAGTCTTCAAGAGAGTGAGACCAGGAATTCTATATCTTTAACAAGCTCGCCAAATGATAGTTATGCATGCTAAATTTTGACAATCATTGCAATCACATAAAACTATGCCAAAACACAATTTCAAGCAAAGGCTTAAAACGTAAAATGAGAGATTGGTAAGTGTGGCTATTTCAAAACAAAGAGGAAACTGTATAACCACAGATACCATAAAACAGAGATAAACCATAATCTACAACCAATAAGAGATTGGTATTCAGCATAAAGACCAAGAAGTCAGTAAGAAAGTGGAATGTAACTGAAGAGAAAAAGTAGGCAAAATTGTTGAAAAAGCATTTCAAAAGCAATAAACTCCCATATTCAAAGAATATGAAAAGATATTCAGTTTAACTGGCAGTCAAGAAAACTCAAAACAAAAAATAAAATACTATTTCACAAAATTGCAAAATTACAAAGTGCGGTATTACCACTCGTGGTCAGAAAGGCAGGTAAACAGGAACTTTCACGAACTACTGAAATATAAGTTGGTACGACTACTTTGGAAGGAAATTGAAAATATCCAGAAAAGCCAAAAATAGGCATATCTGTAACTCAGAAAGTTCATTTTTAGATATATATTTATTTTTTAAAAAATGCTTTCAGCCACATGCAAAGGATATATGCATGAGAATATTTATGATAACCCTGCTTTTTACTGGTCCAAGTCAGAAATGACCTAAAAAAATTATTAAAAAGTGCAAGGTAAATGAAATATGGGTTCTTATATGACAGAATAAGGTATAACACTTTTAAAAAATGAGCAAGAGCTATATGTATCAGAATGGATAATTTTCAAAAATTAAATTGAGTGAAAAAACAAGGCACAGAAGGACTTGAGCATTGTTTTATTATTTCTATAAAAGGTAAAAGCATAATATGTGTGTGGACACACACACACACAGGCATGATAAAATGCACCTATATTAGTAATTTTCATGTGGACTGTTAGATTATAAACCAAATCCACCATAGTAATTGCTTCTAGAGAGAGAATGTGACACAGGAGGGAAAATTCAATTTTTAAATACCATCAACAATAAACTAAGACTAAGCTTTTGTTATTCGATGTGTGTTATGTATAATATCACATTTACTCTTACAACAACTCTAGAAAGTAATGCTAAATGTATCTGATTCTTTCCAAAGGAAGATTTTTAAGTATTTTATTTCTTGTATTAACACACGAACGCACACACACACACACACAGATACTTTTAGGGCAGTGAAACTGTGCAGTATACTATAATGACATCATTATAGTTTTGTGCATACCCACGGAATGTACCACACTAAGTATGAACTGTAATATAAACTGTGACTTTAAGCTGATCATGACATGTCGGTGTAGATTCATCCTTGCTTAAAAAAATGTACCATTCTGATGAGTAATGAGAGTGATGGGAGAGACTAGGCGTGTGTGGAGTCGTGCGTTTTTGGGAAATCTCTCTTACTTCCTCCTCAATTTTGTTGTAAACCTAAAAATGCTCTAAAATGTGAATTGTTTTTTTTTTTTTTAAAAAAAAACCCTGTTTAAGTGACTTAACGGAGATCAGTAGATGGAGAATTAAAATGGATTTTCTGGCTTCATAGCCTGCTTTTAACTTCTACACTGGAAGAATTAGTGCAGTTTCATCACTATGTAAAACATAAAATACACACAGAAATAGGGTCAAGAGGATAAGCAGTGAGACTGAGATGAACAAAGATATGTATTGGGGGTGGAGAGGAGAGAGAGAAGGAGGGAAGGAGTGACGGGGAGGAGAGAAAGCAAGAAAGAAGGGGGAGAAAGAAGAGAAGGGAGAGAAGAAAGAGGTGGGATGGGGGCATTGCTCTTTCAAAAATTTGTTCCAACGACTGAATGCTGAATTGTTTCTCACTTCCATTTCTCTTCTTTTCCAAATGTCTTTATTCTCCTTTCAGTCATGTAGCCCATTATTGGAATCGAAATTATTCTGTCAGGACATTAAGACATCAAGACTTCCTCACCTTTGAATGACATCTAGTGTTTGTGTACGTCTGGAGGGCTCACAAAATGCTTGCAGAATACTGACTGCCTGGCGCACAGAGCCTGCTCTGTAACAGTCATTCATCCTGCTTATCCTTTCCTATTAGTTGTTCTTTGCTTTTGAATCTGATCACTGAATCCTATTATGGAAATTACTGACCACTTTGAATGTCTTAATCCCCAGGGGCTGGTCGACCCCTCCCCACATCCAACAGGAAGGAGAAAGGAACAAAGAAGAAAGAAACCTGAGAGCCCCCACTTTTCTTTGCCTCTCTCTGGAAATACTACAGATGTATCACTTTGCAAGCAAAACCCAAATGCTTCAGGTCCCCGTCGGCTTTGCCAGGGGCATCCATTCAGTAGATCACGTACACCCCCCTCAGAGTTTAGCGAAGAACAACCCAGATCTGTGTGGCATGGGAAGAATGATGGGCTTTTTGGTGGTGCTCTTTTCCCAATACTTTCTGTTTTTTAACGTGAAAGGAAATGATTCAGACACGTGCTCAGTCGCTTTTGTTTTACTCTCCAAAGACTTGAAACGTTATTTTCCGGAAGCACCGCCATCCTGTTGCTGCAAACTCAAAGCTCAGGTCAGGTGTGTTAAGTGTCACACGCTGCCTAGAAGATGCAGCAGATTACTGCACAGGTGATTGCAGCCCAGGTTCCCATAGGAGGTGGGCATACGTGGAGAATTTGGTCCACACTGCAGCTTCCTTCATGGAACTCATGAAACCTGTGTGATCCCTGCTTTTCGTGTATTTATTTTTAATAGTATTGTGTACTGTTGTGCAAGGTTGGCTAAATAGGCTTCTTACAAACTAGGATTTTTTTTTTTTAAGGCTGCACATGAATTAGAATTACAGAGCCTACCTGCCATCTCTCCTTAAGTCTTGGATGACCTTTGTGCTATCCCAAGTCCTCTTGGTGGGCCCGTTGAATCTTTCTCTCTCTAACAACTGGATGATCATCTTCCAGCCAAACCCCATAACAAGCTAATTTTAGTTCTCTCTACTTCGCGTTGCCCCATGAGGTCAGTTCTTTCTGCATTGGGACTATCTCCTGGGCTTGTCTGAGGCCAGATTTTCTTGCTTCGGCTAGTAGCCGATCCTGTGCAAATAAAAATAAAATCAAAACTAAAAGGCCAGAGACCATTTCTGTAAAACATAAAATGTATACAAATCGTCCCATGCTGATCTAAGTGCTTTCCGAGCCTGATTAAGCTCTCTGTTTTCAACCTTCCAACTTTCCCACTCTCCTTGAACCTGTTCATGATGGCTCATGATGACACTGCTTGTCTTTTGGCATATGCTCCTTGGCATAGTCCTTCTGACCCCTCTGAGCTTCCTTTGGCTGAGTTCTCCGCTGTGAACCAGTGACAGGCATTTCAACCATGCTATCCCCGGAAGCCTCCATTCATTTCATCCCTCATGTCCTCAATCCTCCTATTTCAGTATCCTGAAAATATAGAATCCATTTGCTATAAAATCTTTCTGCATTTCACCTCTCCATCTTAGAATTTCTTCCTTAAACCAACCAGCCTTTTCTAGTTCCTGTTTGTTTTCTGGTGGTTCTTATTTCAAATCTACATACACTCGCTTCTTTTCAAAACCGACTTTTTACCTGGCTGCATTCCTTCTTTTCCTATTAACTCGGAGTTTACACTCCATTCTGTTACCTCCTGTGAGTCTCCACATAACTTGTCACTTCCGTTTTATAATGAGATTTCTTCTGCTCAGCACACACGCATTCTAATCTATCTAAATCCTGAAGAGAAAAACAAACATCTTCCTTCAATCTTGCTTCCTTCTCAAATTTCATCTCCTGGTCTTCCCTCCCTTCATTGCTAAACATTGAAGAAGTGTAGCTTGTATTCACTGTGTCTACTTTTTCACACATTCTCCTTGTTGCTTATTCTGCTGGAACCTGGAGTCTCCACCACTTTTGAGGAAGTATTCTCTAAGCAGATGCAAGGATTTGTCGTGTGCCACACACTCTGTGCTTTCTCCCGAGTTCTCTATAATGCATTTCAGGATATTCTATATTCCAATCGACTACTGTAGTTAATCTTAAATTAGGTTAGTGTTGTTTTCATTTTATAGATATAGAAACTATGGCTTAAAGATGTAAAATAATTTGCACAGGTAACAAAAAGATGATAAATGACAAAACAGTCTCAAGCCCAGTCCTTTTGACCCAGTGGCATTTGAAACAACTGGAAATTCCCCTGCTTTTTTTATGACACAATATTTTGGGGTTCATCGGCTGTATTTCACCATCTGTAGCCATTTTGTTTTGTTAATTGGCTCCTCCTTCAATTTACCCTTTTATATAGGTTTTCTCTGAAGTTTTGCTATCTGGATCTCCTTTCTCTCTCTTTCATACCTTGTTCTTCAGAAGCATATCTATATATGGCTAAAACTTTTCTGTAGCTTTCTCCCAAATCACATTTTGAATTCCAGCACTTCTACCAAGGTCCAAAGTTTCTGTTCTGCTTCCATCTTAACAACTCTGTATGGGTGGTTTACTGGCACTGTAAGTTCAATATATCTATAATCAAATGCATAAACTCTCCTACAAAAAAAAATAATAAAAATCAACAGGAGTAATTCTCCCATAGGTTCCTTTTTTTTTTTTTTGGTTAAATAAATTGTTGTTTGTTTTATTCTATCTATCCTACTAGAAGTCCATGATATTTAATTTACATTTTCTTTTCTCTCAATGCCTTATCATCAAGATCGATGATCTCTACTTCTGAAGTTTCTCTGGAATGTCTTATTCCCATTCATTTTACCACTGTTCTCTGGCAGATACACATTACTTCTTACACGGGTTCTCAAATCCTTACTGAAAGATGACTTTGCCTTCATTCCTTTCTCTCTCAGATACATCTGTCACATGACCTGGTCATGCTACCTCCCTGCTAAAAGATCTTAGTCGCCATCTATTATCTCTGTAAAAGAGGTCAAATTCCTTTCTTAGCCTGTCATTCCAAGACACCCATTATCTAACCCTAACATCACTTTTTAGAATTGTGTCCTATTAGATCTTACTGTGTAAATGCTTTTTTTTTTTTTTTTTTTTTTTTTTTGCCTAACTGGATAATTTACAATGATGAATAAAACATTCAATTCCTCACTTCTGGAACTATCCAAATTTTTCAGCTGAGGAGTCCTCCATCTCCACTTATAAGATCCCCCCTACCTTTCAATATTCAGGTCAATAGACAGTGCCCATTTCTGTATTAGTTTATTTTCAGTGCTGCTAAAAATAATCAGGAAACTGAGGCCCGCTTGACCCTTCCCTCATAACGGATGAAGAAATATGCTAGGAATAACAGAGCCTCAGACCCATTAGAATATGGAACTAGGTACACATAAGCTACTTGTTTTGGGATAGAAAGGACTAGAATTATCCATTTAGAAGAGCAGGGCAGTACCTACCGGAAATCAGTCTTCTCCCATTGCTATTCTCGTGAAGTGTGCATTTGTCCATCTTCCTTTACTGGGCTCATGATTTTGCCGGGAGAATTCCTGATTCTTAGACCTCTGATGTGGGCTTCCATCTTTTTGGCTCTAGTAAGCTTTCAATTCCAAGATAATTACCTCATCTTTGTTTCCCCTGAGCCTAGGTTTTAGAAAATTCTGGAAATTATCCAAGGTAGTGAGTACAGTTGACCCTTGAACAATGTGGGTTTGCACTATGGATTTTATTTAAAATCTGCCTATGAGTGGACCCATTCTGTTCAAACCCATTGTTCAAGGGTCGACTGTAATGTTATATTTAAACAGCAGTCTCATAAAACTTGACCCAGCGGAGTGACCTAGTGGACAAAATTCATGTCCACCTAGAACTTTTAAATGAGACCTTACTTGAAAATTATGTCTCTGCAGATATAATTAGTTCTGATGAGGTCATACTGGGTTAGGGTGGGCCCTAAATTGGTCACTGGTGTCCTCATGAGGCCATGTGAAGATGGAGGCAGAGACTTGAGTGGTGTCTATAAGCCAAGGAATACTAAAGACTGACATAACCCCCAGAAGCCAGGACAGAGTCATGGAATAGTTTGTGCCTGCTGACACTTTGACTTTGGACTTCTAGCCTCTGGAACTGTGAGGGAATAAACTTTGTTGTTTTCAGCCACCCAGTTTTCAGTATATAGCAGCTCCAGGAGACTAGAACATTCAATCCATCAAAAAATTGACATCTAGTTTAGATCAGACACATCTGTACCGTTGTTTGTTTGTTCATTTGTTTTTAATTCTTAACACATCCCAAAAGGGCACAACCATATCTTTTTTGTGGCAGATTCTGAAAGTTTTTCTAAGAGCCTGCTCTACTGTCCTGCCCTCCCCTCTGTCTCTCCTCCCCTCTGTCAGTGTGACCTGTACACTGTACCAAGAGAATATACACCTAAAGCTTTTGTGAGAGTCAGCCAACTGGTTTATCATCTAATCTCTCTGGTCAAAACAAATGTTTCTGCTTCTGCTAACTTCATATCACTGCTTCCATTCTACTGGTCACATTCTGCCTTAGTTTGGAGCTCATCGTGCAAAAAAATATTTGCCTTTCACCCACAACTGATTAAAACTCTTAAAGGTAGGGGGAAAAAAACTCTTAAAGGCAGGCATCAGCTTTCATTCATGTTTGTATATAATACAATGCCTTCAGTAATAAATTCATTCAATACCCTTTAATTTCTAGCCCACAGTATTGCAAGAACATTTCAAAGTGCTTAGTAGGTGTTTGGTCAACATGCTTTGGATCAAAATGAGTGATATCTGAAGCTTTCCTTTTCTTCATTTTAACCTGTTGAAAAATGAGCCTAGGCCTTTCTTTGCTTTAGCTTACTTACCCTTCTGGTTCAATTATTTGATATCAGACATCACTGACATGCCTTCTTTTACTCTGAAACAGGAAACAACGCCAAGAATATATTAATCTAAACTCACTACCTTTCTAAATCTCAAAGATCAGAGAGCAGAGGAAGCTGGAGAGGGGCCAAAAGTGACCAACTTGATTCACTCATTCTGTGTTGTACTCCCTGTGTCTAATCTTCCCTACCCTACCAGGTGGTTTTAAGAATTTTATCCTTCAGACTGGAAAAGGAAGTGGGGGCTGGAATTAGGTGTCTGTGGATTTTGAGGGCTGAGCTAGAGTATCATTTTTATAGAGCAAACCAAGCCTCTAATTCGAGAACGAAGGTCCATAACCATTGTTTGGCATGAGTCCTATCAGCAGAGTCCCCAAGGCTAAGAAATAAATAACTAATCACTCCACACAGAGTGGCTGGTAAACAATGCAAATGCAAAGCTCTGCCAAGAGGAAAAAAGTGTATAAAATGGGCAACTGCAGAACGTATTGCCAAAGAATGGGAAGCTTCCACATTAATCATTAAAGCTTTCAAAAAAATTAATTCAACAGCAGCCAAGTTCCTGCAGACGACAGCAGCAGAGAAATCAGTGTCTGAACACTGCAGATATTAGATTCGTTGTTCTGATGTTCTCTTTATGTGAGATTCCTTCAAGGACCTTCTAATTATATCAGATGACCAATCCCAGACCCAATCCCAGACACTAGTCAGAATTTCTGATGCTGACCCAGATATTTATGGTCTAGTGAGCTGACCCAGCAATTCTGATGCATGCCCAGGGTGTAGAAAACACTCAGTACTTCTCTCTGGCTTATACACTTGCCACCCGTTACAAAATGTTGACCTTAAGCTCCTTCCTTAAACCCTAAGTCCGTTCTCTTCGTTCTGAAGTGGAGAGCATAATAGTATTTGGCCATAGACCTACGATGAAGATTATTGCATAAAATAGTACAAGTAAAAAGCCAAGTGGCATGACTGTCACACAGGAAGTGCTTCATAGATGTTTGTGTTTATTTTGACTCCTGCCTAACAGTTAGTTGCAGATACCAAATGCCCAATACTTAGATCAGAAGTCTATATCACTAATTCTGCCTTTAAACCTCAATTGTTGTATCTGCCATTTCCTGAAAGAGATAAATGTGTCGCTATTATCATTACTTCTATTTGTTGAAATGCTCTTAAGAGTGTTTGATCTTCAGGAAGCTATCCTCATCAATGATTTTATGAGTGTACAGAGAGTAATTTTTAGGTGCCCAGCAAGAGGAAAGCAAATATGAATGCTTCTCTACTGTTCAAAGGTGAAGGCTCTCAGATCAAAGGGCCCGAGTGACGTGACCACATCCCTACAGATAGTGCCAAATGCCACCCTGCTGATAAAGCTGCTGAGGGAGACGAACACCTGTGTCCCTCTCTTAATGCCGGCTCTGGCTCTCTGTTGACAAGGAACATTTTGAAGTGTCTTTAAGAATTATTTTATGACTCTAATAGTCATTGTGGCTTTAGGGACTCAAGTCTGCACCTGTACCACTCAGTTCTGTTTTGCCTTTTTTTTTTGTCAGGGAACTTTATTTTCTTTGTCGGCTCCTAAATAAGAGATAGGGATAATGAAAATTGAGAGACTTTCCAAAGAAGCTTGCTATCTGCACTATTGAACTCTAAGCCACCTCATCTATTAAAACATACTCTGTTGGGTCCCCTAAAGCAAGATATCCAAGACTGTCATGGGACACTTATTCTATAAGATACACACACACACACACACACACACACACACACACACACACACACATTATCTCTCTCTTTCTCTCTCTCTGAACCCATACCCACCCTCTTCTTTCCCAATGATCTTATATCAGATTGTTGCCCAGTATTTGGAATTGGGACTATAGAAAATAGAAAGTTGTATCATTTAGAAATAATTAATACATTTTTTCATAATTTCTAAATTTTCACACCAATTGCAAAAGGATGGAACACTTTGCTCCCAGTAACAGCTTTGACAAGGCAACTTACTGCCACTCTTTGACAAGAGTAGGTTTTATAGGCCTTATAAGTTTGTCAGGTCTGCATATCACAGATTCCAGACCTAAAAAGATTTTTTAAATAGTTGAACTGTACAATATTTGTACCCCACACACACACATAAAAAAAGTATTTTTGTTTAAAGTTATGTTTCATAGTAAACATATAGAAATCCAAAGTATAGAGAGACTTTAAATGTATTTCTTTGAATATCATGATTTATGCCTCAAAAACGATACTGGAATTTCTATGTCACACTTAAATTCATGTAAGCTATATAACTTTTCTTTTTTACATTAAATTATTCTAGCAAAAAAATTATTGATCATATGTAGGGACATATGGCATTTATTAATTTAAACACCTAATATTTAAATATATAATTTTATAGGAAAATTCTGTAAGACTATTTTTAAAGATAGGATTATCTTAAAGGAAAATTTATAAAAAGTGTTTATAATCTGATGTCTCTAGAAATTATCTAAAGAAGTGCTATCCAATGAATATATAATGCAAGTCACATATACAATTTTAAATGTTCTGGTGGCCACATTTTTAAAAACAATAAAAGAAATAGGCAAAATTAATTTTAATTATGTTTTATTTAACTCAATATATTTACAGTATTATTTAAACATGTAATTGATATTTTTAAATTCCTAATGAACTATATATTACATTCTTAAGTTTTATCGTGTCTTCAAACTCTGGAGTATATTTTACACTTACAGAATGTCTCACTTTGGACTAACCACGTTTCAAGCGCTCATTAGCCACACCTGGCTGGTGGCTACTCCCTTGGGTAGTGGGGATCTAAAGAATTTTTTAAAAAGGAAAAAGAAGAAAACCAGAAAAGAAATCAAAATAATAGCAGAACTTAAATAAATATATGTAAGTGCATTTATATGGATATGGGACACTTACAGCTTTATATTTAACTAGAAAAGACACATTGCAGAGATTAATCTCATTAATGGATACAGAATATCAATCTATGAAACACAACTATGCTTAATTTAGATAAAAGACACATTTTCTGTGATTTGTATTCTTTAAAAAAGAATACCATCATTAACTCAATGCTATTCTTAGCCATCATTAGCATGAGTCTGTAGATCTAAATGGAAGGGCAATTTAAAACAGCGAATACTTCTTGAGGCTGTGCTTCAGGCTTGGCACTTTGTTAAGAGCTGTGAGACATTCAGAAGCATTTCACATGTTTCCTAGGCAGTAAGTGTGGTGTAGCGGAAGGAGCCAAATAGGTCTGGATTTGGAGTTTCATGGTCAAATTACTACCCTGTCTGAACTTAATTGATTTCTATAAAATAAACGTAATAATACCAACCTCACGGGGTACGGTTCTGTAAAGGAGACCAATTACCCGATGCCATGCCAGTCTCACCACAGTGCCTCACTGAGACAAGCTCCTTTTTACCTCCTTGACCCTAGTCAGTAGTAAGTTATAGTCTGCTTTGTGTGAGAAAGATAATGTGTCCAAAATAATTCTCAAGCAAGGCAAGACAGCCTTTAATTAAAAGCTTGATTATGCGAAGCACAATTTAAGAACTGTAGGACGTTAGAGAATGAGGGTTGAAGCAAACCAACCGCCTGAAGGATGTATTGGTTGAGCTTGCTTTAATCACCATGTAGACTTGGATGTGGGGGAAGACAGTTTCAGGCAGAAAGATTAAAACCGTGGTACCCAAGTGTTGTATGTGGTGGGGTGATGGATTAAGCTGGTTTGTTTAGAACTAAGGAGGTCCCTGGGATTTGGGATTTTCAGTGTTAAAACCGGGACAGCCCTGGGTAAAGTGGGATGGTTGCTCACGCCAGCACAGGATAAAGAGAAGTTCAGTAGGTGTGTTGGTAAAGAGAAGCAGAAAGTTCAACTCAATGGGAATTAAATTCTCATATTGTGAGACTGATGGAAAATTGATAACTCATACTCTTGTTTCTTCCATAAAGAGCAAAAATTCAGTAGGAACTGGGTTTCTGAGTTATCTGGGGATAATGTCCAAACTCCAGTTGAACTGAAGTTACTTTTTTTATTATTATTTCAGAACATTAAGGGTGTTAAATGTAATTATTAAAAATACCAAAAAAAAAAAAAAAACTCAGAGGGAAGATGGCAGAGTACATCGTGCCCATGATCACTTTTCTGAAGACACGCTTTATGGATTACTAACTTGCTAACAGAAACCTCAATCTTGAATTGTCAGGGTTGCTTTCCAAAGGTAGTTTTGACATCAAAACTGAAAAGAGAAAAAGAACAACCAAGAAAGGAAAAATGAAGGTGAAAGCTATCGACATACTCTCTAGAGCCAAATCAGTCAGTCTTTATCTTGTCTGAATTCATTTCCTTCTTTTTTATTAATTAACTATGAGACTGCTAGCTAATATTTCCTAAGTAAAAAGCTTATCTATTGGCTTTCTTTGTTTCATTGGCAGAAACACTACTCTAAATTTAGTGTTTATAACCAATAAACATTTAATGCTAGACTTTGGTTTTTTGCCAGAATGAAATATATCATTATAAATCTTCATGGAAGCAAGGGGAAAAAAAAAAAACAAAACAGTGCTTTGGAAACTTTGGCAATGAGAGTATCCATGCAGAAGAATGATGGATCATATTCTACCTGTATAGGGAAAAGGAAGAAACATCTTAATTACACTAATGGCTTAAATTTTTTTTCATGTAATTACAAGTCTAAAGTTTTTCTTTGCTGCTAATTTTGTATGAAACATATTTGTGCTAAATATTTCCTTACCATACACCTAGAGATGTTTATTTACACAGATGCAGGGTATTTGAATTTAGAGGAAGGGGGTCATTGAAGCCAGAATCCAAGGCCAGCCCCTCTCCAACAGCAATTTGTGGTTTTTCCTACATTCAGTGGTTACAAAGGAGCCTTAGACTCCGTTGGTCACGACCAATACTGCACCGTTATTTTATGTGAAATTTTAGAAAAAAAAGAATCTCTACTCTCATAACCCAATAAATATTTTAGCTCACTTTAGGTGAGTATAGTGGTGTTGGTAAGGAAGGGGGTGAGGGAATCTGGGTGGTGTCACATAAATGAGACCAAATTCTCACAGAAGGGAACTGCTTGTCCAGTTTCTTTATCTTAGTCATGAAAACAAACTTGTGTTTGGGTATAAAATAAAATAAGGTAGTAATAAAATAAATTAGGCCATGAGCCAGGTTTAGGACCAATTTTCTTTTTTTACTCCATGAAAACCTCTAACTGAAAATATTGAAACAAAAACAAAATATCCACTTGTACTCACAATACATAATATCTAGAATGAAATAAATGTATGCGAGTTTCTGAAAACAGAAACTTTCATGCAGATGCTGTTTATGTTGAGATTTGCCCAAAAAGAGGGAAACCGTGATAAATAAGAAGGCAGAAGCTGAGCAATGTAGAATTTCAGGACGTTTGAAAGTGTGATTTGAAAATGTGCCATTAGACTTTGCATACACGATTTTCACCATTTTCCACTCAAAGCTAAACATTTTAAGAAAATAAGGAAAGGTGAAAGAAATCTTAGAACATAGTTTGTGTTCTGACTGAAAAGGGACAAGGGGGGAAAAAACAAGAAAATAAATACAGCTAGGCAAAAACAAAAACAAAAAAAAATTCTAGCACGTATGTGAGGGGAAAAATGCTATTCCATCAATTTGGTAGCTCGATCAAGGATTTGATTTGATCATTAAGTTTAATATTTTTCTCCTAAAATTTTAGCTCCAGCACATACTTTGCAGTGAATATGTAGGTGAAAAAGCAATTTTATATACAAGTTAATATATCTACGGATTTTTAAGTGTTTTCTATAGAATCCCAGTGGAGAAAACAACCTTGGACACAGCATGAATGTGACAATGATTTATCCAACCTTTATTCGCTTTGAGGTTGCTATAATCAGTATAATATTTTAGCCTCCTTTCAAGAAATTATGTGTTTCATTTCATGGTTTAAGCATTCAGGAGCTGCATGGCTAATTTTATGGCTGAAATAATCATATTCAGTTTTACTTATTTGGTTTCAATGTACAGAAAGAAAAAAAGTATTTCCAAGTTTCTGTCACTAACTCCCCTTAGCAAAGAAGCAAAAATAATATATTGTTATAATTGGCATTCAGTTGTAGCTTTTTTACAGCTTGCGATAATAATTTGACTTGACTAAAACACAAGGTTTTCTGAACTGGAGATTATGTTGGATTGGGGTAACAAAAAGATTAAAGAGTTACTAAACATCGATAAGATATACCAGGATTAAAATTTCTAAACTGTTTTAAAATGTTTAAACTAGAGATAGTAAAAACTTACTCTTTACCTTCTTTACTTTACCTTCAACTATACCTCTTACACACAACTGTAGAATGGGGA
Source organism: Macroglossus sobrinus (assembly GCA_004027375.1). NCBI lineage: Eukaryota > Metazoa > Chordata > Mammalia > Chiroptera > Pteropodidae > Macroglossus > Macroglossus sobrinus. The sequence goes on from PVKZ01003205.1 coordinate 44,918, forward strand.
AAAATCATACTGGGGGGTGGAATTTTGAGTGTGTGTGTGTGTGTGTGTGTGTGTGTGTGTGTGTGTGTGTGTAAATATATATGCAACTGCTTAGGGGCAATGAGAATAAACTTTTTGATAGTTAAAAATGAGATGGATATAATATTTAAATGTTAAGAATATAAAAGTTCTTACAAAACAGAAAAAGCACATTCTGACTGTACACTGATAATGTTTAATGACATGCAAGTGGGCCTGTAATTATATGTTTCTACAACATCTTCCTACTTCATACCAATATTACTGCATGATAGACTTTTTGTACTCCTTATATTGATGTAAGAAGTAATATTTGACTTTTTACCTTGGGAAGGCTTTATGATTTGACTTCTGACCCAGTTAATACCCTTCCCTGCCCCCTTGTGGTTACCAAAATCAGACACCAGTTTTGCCAATATAGGTAAATGCCATCATAGCACTCGCTCTATCCATAGAGTTTTGTTTATAGCTGTCTTGCCTCCAGTTTTCCCATAAATATCAGCACAGTCAAATCTCACTATCTTGTCAGTGTTACCATACAGTGACATATATTTCAGCATTGGAACAGTAGAATACAGAAACAAACTTACTCATATATAAAATCTTGATATATGACAAGATTACACCTGTCCAGTTACAGGGAAAAGGAAGAATTAGCAATAAATGTCACTAAGCAAGTGGCTTGCCATTGGAAAATAAAATTGTATCCCTATTTTACACCATGTGTAAAAATTAAGTGCAGAAGAATTAAAGATTTAAATGAGTACTTCTATTTCTAATACAAGAGGCCAAGTTGCTGAGACCAAGTCTCTTACTGAAAGCAGAGATAGACTAAATAGATTGTATACTAGTAATACATTTGTGTATTAAAGAGAGTCACTTTATGGTGATAAAAGTTTCAATTCTCCAGAAAAATATCATCCCATTCTAAATGTATGTAAACTACATGACATGACTTTAAGATACATTAAGCCAAAACAAACATAGCTAAAAGGAAAATGGGCAGATTCATAATTAAAATAGAAAGTTATTGCATATCTCTCTGGCCAATTGGTGTATCATGAAGACAATGATAGCAGAAAGAATAAAGTAGGAATGAACAACATGATAAACGATCTAACCATTAAACACATATAGAACACTGAAATGAGCAACTACAGAATTCACATTATTTTTGAGCACCCAAGAAATAATCATAAACATTGACTAAAAGATAAAATCGCCTTTGAGTCTGCAGGACTGTATTAAATCATTTCTGTTCATCAAATGACACCATTAAAATAGTGAATCCACAGAGTAAGAGAAAATATTTGTAATACATTCAGTTGACAAAGACTTGTATACGGAATATATAAAAATTCATGTGAATTGTAAGAAAAACAGACAACTCCACTCAATAGGAAAATGATCCAAGAGATTTGAATAGACAGAACACTAAAGAAATTAGCAAAATGGCCCATAAACACCTGGAAAAGTACTCATTAGTCATCAGAGAAATGTAAATTTAACCACAAAGAGATGAAACTATCTACTTGAAAGACTAGATAAAATGAAAAAGAGAAAATATCAAGTGTATTGGCAAGAACGTAGACAATGCCAAATTCTTGTACATGCTGGAGGCTATAAATAGGTACAACTATTTTGAAAAAAGGTTTGGTATAGCTAATAAAACTGAATGTATGCATGTTCCATAGTCTCCCCCTCCAATTCCACTCATAAATATGCCCAACAAACATGTATTCACAAAAGACATATCTTAAAATATCTTTAGTGGCATTATTCATAATAACCAAAACCTGGGAACTATCAAAATGCATTGAGTGAATGAATAAATTGGCATATATTCATTAAATGGGACACTATACGTTAGAATAAGCAACTTACAACTATTTCATTATTTCACAAATAATGAAAGAAGTAACTCAAAATAGTTCATTATGTATGATTTATTTATAGGAGATTCAAAAACAAGTGAAACAATAAGTATTAGAATAATGATTATTTTGTGGGGTGGTGACAGGCAAAAAGAAAGGGGTGAGTCTAGGGAATTGAAAATATTCTAGTTTTTCATTTGAGTGCATATACATGAGTGCATTTAGTTTGTGCAAATATTTCAAGCTATAGATGTATAATAAATACTAATAATGCATAATAACACCTAATAAATTTATTTATTTTTCTAAATATATATAATATATACATTAACAATATAGTTAATGTATATATTATTAAAGAATTGCAGTTGCATCAAAAATGGTAAGTACTAAGAAATTAACCTAACAAAAGTGTACAGTATCTTTAAGAAAAAAATATAAAACATTATGGAGAATTTTTTTAACCTAAATAAATAAATAAATGGGGCGATAGACAATATTAATGGGTTGAAGACCTAATAGTGGACAGATTTCAGCTCCTCAAACTGATTACTAGATTTAATGCAATCTCAATAAAAATTCCAATTTTTTTCCCCTTTGCTAGATCTTGACAGGCAGATTTTAGAATTCACATAAAAATACAAGAAATTATAAATAGATAAGACCTCTAATAAAGGACAAGGTGTGAAAACTTTCTCTTCCTGATATCAAACCTTATTATAAACTTTATTATAATTATATAGTAATTAAGACAATGTGGAATTTGCAAGGAGATAAACATATACATAAATGCAAAAACAATAGCTCAGCAATAGACTACACACACACACACACACACACACACACACACACAGTTAATGAATGACAGAAGTGGTACTGCACAATTAGTACAGAAAGTATGCATTTAAAAATACTGGCTATTTTAATTTGCTAATTATAAAACTCTTATTTATTTTTTTATTTTCATTTTTAATTTTAGACAGTCAAAAATGTTGCATTAGTCCTTTCCCAAATAGCCTTTACTCGGATTCTGCAAATGTTAATGTTTTTCATGCAAACACATATGCATGCACTGAATAAAATATACACAAAGGAATAAGTACAGTATGACTCCATCATATAAAGTTCAAAAATAGATAAAACTAAATTCTGTTGCTTAAAGTTACATACATAGGTATAAAACAATGAAGAAAAAAGGAAATTATTACGCAGACCTCAAGGGTGAGGTAATCAAAGAGAACCTGAAACTCTTGAGGTGAAGACATTCTTTTTTCTTGAATGTAGGCAATGCTATATTTATTAAATTAAATGTGATTTATGTTACTGCACATAGGTTTTATTTATTTTCCCATGTAAACAATTTAAAAATATTAAACCACAAAGAGTAGAACTTTAAAAAATGTAACTGATTTTATCGATTGTTTAACTAAAATCTACTTTAAGGATATGTTTTGTTAGTTCATATCAAACTTAAGATTTTACTGGAACACTTCTGGCCTTTTTTTTTTTAGAGATAATTATTCCCTGATAGTAGCAGAGTACCCATTTGCCATGTTATTTATCAAAGTTAAATAAATAATTACTCATAGCTTAGTTGGGCAGGTGTTGAAAACACACATAAGACAGTGTTGGCCTGGAAAAATTTACAATCTTAACAGATGAACATAGTATCAGTGACTTAATGAGAGACTAATTAAAGGTAAGACATAAAGAACAGCCACTAAATCTTCTCCAGGCCACTCACCAACCTACCAATTATATGCCCAAGTCCCCAGCCCTCTCCTGCCTGTAGGTGAACTATTTAGACTCTTACCTGAAATCTAGCCCTCCAACAGGTGCCACAAGATCATTGCTCCAGCAACTATTTCCTCTTGTTTCTGTATCATCAGTTTTCTCCTTCAATTAGATCATTCTTGTCATAATTCAAACACCCTGTTATTTGCTGAGTCTTAGAAAAGCAAACTACTTGTTCTCTTATATAGCAAAATTTCAGGAAAATATTTATTGGATTCAGTTCTTATCTTTCCATATTATTTTAAACCCACTCCAACTACACTCCACTAAAACTTGTCTTGTGAAGATCCCAGAGACTTAATGTTCTTAACATCCACAATCTATAATTAGTCGTCATCTTACATTGTCAACATGCATTCGACTCAGTTGATTACTCCCTCATCCCAGAAACACTTTCTTTGCTTGGCTTTCAGAATATTACTTACTCTACTTTTCTTTGCTTCATTAACAGCTCTTTCTCAGTCTCCTTTGCTACTTTGTTTTTATTTTCCTCAACCTCTAAAACATTGACTATTCTGTTTGTTTTGTTTTATTTTACCTACACTCAATCTCTTGGAGATTTCATCCAGTAGCATGGTTTTAAATACCACCCATATGCTGAGGATGCCCATGTCTACATTTTTAGCCCAGGCTGTTCCACTGAATTCCAGACAACTACTCAACACACCCAATCAGATGTCTAATAGACTGAACTATTGAGATTTCTCCATAAGTGTCCAACCATCTTGATATCTCAGCAGAAATCACAACTACCTCCTTAGATATTTTCATGTCATTCTAGATTCCTCCCTTTCTTTGACACTCCATGTCCAGTTTGTCTATATATTTTGTTGGCATTATCTACATAATATCTGTATAATATTTTCTTAAATTATTGCAGTAAGTTCCATATTCCTCTCTTTGCTTCAACTCATCCTCCTATAAAATCTGATCTCAATACTGCCATTTATCAGATATTTCAAAAACTTAAAAGAAATCATGCTCCTCATCTGCTCACAACCTTCCAATGGTTTCACGTCTCCCTCAGAGTAAAAGACAGAGTCTTAAATAGCCTACTGAGCACTCTGTGATGTGTTCTGTGACCTCATCGGCCACTTGCTCACTGCACTCCAGCAGAGCCATGATGCAGATATAGGCCTCTCTGCTACTCATGGGATGGGCATGCCCCTATCTCAGGACCTTTCAACGTCTTTCCCCCTGATCAGAAATATTCTTCTCCAAGATTTCTGGGTGGTATATTTCTTTGCCTCCTTTGCTTAAGTAACTTCTTCTCAGCAAAGCACCTTATTTTAGAGTTGCAAGTTACCACTCTCAGCACTTCCAATTTACCGTTTTGTCCCCTAACAGCGTATAACACATACTACCATGTTCCTATTCATTTTTTTTTAGTTTTTCTACACTTAAAACATGTATCTGTTGTGTTTACTAATGTTTTTCAGCTCCTAGAAGAATGTTCTACATATAGCAGACACTTAATATATATTTGTTCAATGAATTAATAGCATTGCTTCATATAAACTGTAAGTGTTTTAAGAGTTTGGATAAGACAGAAACAAGTATTAGCCAAAGAAGTTACTGTTTTGAACATACACAATTCCTGCTTGTATTTCATGTGCCATATGTGGTTGAGATCAAGCAGAAAGAAAAACACCCACATTGGATGGAGGTATGGAAAATAGAGTTTAGAAGAGAGACCTTCTCCCTTCAGAATAAAAGTCATGGTTTCTAGATGATCTCTCATCACTAGTTTGGGATGTGAAATAAGAACTTCAGACTTTCTTTTTTTCTCTTTCTTTCGCTACTAAGGTTACTAAAGTTTTAATCTCCCATCAAACTTTTCTTGAATTATTTCCCTTCTTCAGTCCCTTTTCCCATGATAAGTCAAAGACTGTGAAATCACTGGCTGTGGTTGAGACTTCTAGTTGTCTACTCATACCTGAGATTCTTTCCTTCTGTAATAATAGCATATGGCTATAGCACATGGTTCCCTGAAATAATAACTACAATTACATACTCCCTTGGAACTAGATGCAGTGATTAAGTTCCGACCATTGGGATGCATGAGGGAAATTGTGTGTGCAACTTCTATGAGACATATTAGTGTATAGGAGACATCATTAAAGGGGGTGTGACCTTCTGCTTCCTTTTTCATCTTCATGCTGTATGGGAAGCAAACTGATGGCTGGGCTTGGGAAGTGTCTTGGATCAAACACTGGGAGTCAGTTATGAAAATGGCGGACCAGAACATCAGAATAGAAAAAGCTAGAGTCATCAATAATTAAGAAGCTGGCAAACCAGCCCTAGGCTATTCACCTGTACTTTTATAGGAGGAAGAAAGAAGTCTCTATATTATTTAAACCACTGATAATTAGGTTTTCTGACGTATCCTATCAAATTTAATCCTAAAACTTTCATTTTTTTTGGATGAAACCTAAGATGAAACTTCTTCTCTCAGATGTCATTTAAAATTATTTTTAAAAAGCAGGACACTGTTACCAACTAAGCCAAATAAATACTGAAGTTGGAATTGAAGGAGTATTCTAGAAACCCTCTGTAGTGCTAATCATTAATCCCATAATTGACAGATCTTGCAGAAGTCAGTATGACACTATTGTATGGCCCGTCTAGCTAGGATAAGTCTGGATATTTCAGGAAGTTTGGAGAAGGGGCTCTTTATCAACGAATATAGTAGTGTTTCAATATCTTAGCAACCCAAGTCATTATAAAAGTGAGAATTATCTCAATATCAACCTCCTCTTGTGATAACAGCACTGTGAGAAGGAAGCAGGGGTCCACCCCCTTTGCCTTTTAAAGGATTCAGGTAGAAGTTGTTCCACTCCAATATTCAAGATGGAATACATGACTATAGGCAAAATCCATCAGAAAACCCTATTGCTGAATCGATCTCAGGTCAGTAAATATTTTAAAACTTAGGGCATTTATTATCAGTATCAAAGAAGCAGGATCGATGGCCATCTGCATCTGGATTTGTAGTGATGTGAGCTTGGGGCTGCTGGAGTCAGGAGTATAGCTTTAGAAGGAAGCCAACACAGTAGACTTTCTATTCAGCCCTGAGATTCTGGGTGCCAGTAACTTGTGTCTTGAATTCAGCCAGACCTGCAACCAGGAACTCTCTGTGGACTTTTTATCATTACAAAACAATAATTTCCTCCCCCTTTTGAAACTAGCATGGGTCAGTTTTGTGTCATCTATAACTGAAAGACTCCTATCTGATACAATGAGCAAGAAGTGCAGTCTGCAGATGCATCAGAAAAGAACATCCTTGATAAAAACAGAATGGGCACAGGCATAGAAATGCAGGTGTTTATTTTGGCAAAGGAAATTAATCCTATATATAAATGGTAGCACTTTGAAGAGCAAACCAAGTCACAAAAAATTAAAGACACAAAGATTAATAAAAAGACCTCTGAAATATTTCTGTCAATAGTTCATGATGAGGCTATGAATTAAATAAATTGCAAGAAGCAAGTGATAAAGCCACAAGAAGTCAAAACAGATAATAGTGGGATGGGCTGAACAGTTGACCAAAGGTCACGAATTGGTGGTGTCCTTGTTCTTAGAGCTGGTATTGATCCTGGTATTGATTCCATTCCCCGAGCACCTGCTTTGACCACTTCCTCTGATGCAGAGGAATATCTTGCCATAGACGGCTACTGAAATCATGGGGTTCAGTGCTAACTGAAAATAGGGGCCTCTTGTTCAAAATGATTATGAATTGCAAGATGATAGCAGGAAAACATCACACAGAACATGGGACCCTTCTAAGTGCAGAGTCCCGTGGACAGGACAGCCCAGGTGTTCTGGCCAAGAAGTCGACCTTTTCCAGAAACAGAATGGATATTTGCAGTTTGTCCTCAATGAATCCTGTTACACGTGACTCAGGCTATGGTTTGGAAAGAACCCGAAAGCTATTTCACTGACAAGCCTTTGTGTCTTCTTGCTAGTTGTTACGAGAGGGAGAGGAATTACAACAAAAAAAAATCAAAATAAAAACAATCAAAAACTAAGACACAATTATTCTTCATCTTACTGTATCTAATGTTAGAATAACATATTGAGAGAAGTTTGACTGTTCTTTGGAAATTATTGAAGCCAAATAAGTTACAGTCACAAAGAAGAACGTGTGGAGAAAAACGAAACAGACTCAACTATGAAGTGTCAGGAGAGCATAAAAAAATAAATAAAAATTAAAAAAAAAAAAACAGAATGAAATGTAACCTTAAACCACCAGGTGGATCATCTATAAATAAAATATACCTAGTCATAAAAAGATGTGCCCTGAATATTAACTTAACAAAAATTAATTTAAACGAAAGAATTCGGGGAGCAGAAGGGAGGGTAGAGAAGGGCCCACCCATGCCTATGTGTGCTAAGAATGAAGACCAGAGTTAATTTTTCATCAACCATAGAGGAAAGCAAAAATGTAATGTCTAAGATTATTTTTAAAAATTATAAATAGACATGGAAGCATTGTTTTTGGAAATACGAACATTAAAACCATTAGAAACAGCTAGAGGGCTTCATCTGTTGAGTAGGAATTAAAGATGAGGGCAAGTGGAACAAGAAACAGCTGCTTTTCATTATAGGGTCTTCTAGTACCATTCAACTTTTTAAAAACTTTTTATTGTGAATTATACCATACATACAGAAAACTGCATAAAACATATTTGGACAGTTTAACAATATAATAAAGCAAACATCTGTGTAACCACCACGTAGGTCAAAAAAATAGAACTTGGCCAGCCCCTAAAACCCTCCACCCGTGTGCCCACTCTGAGTAAAACCCTCTCCCAATCCATTCAGATAATGCTATACTAACTTATGTGATAGTAGCATTTTCATTTAGTTATACTTTTATCACTTATGTGTGCATCCCTCAACAAGACAATTTAACTTCTCATGGTTTCGACTGAATTTTTGAGCCTGTATATAATTTCCTTAAATGAAATTAAAACTTTAAATGCAATATTTTGCCCATATAAGTACAAAAACAGGATTTATACACCCTTCACTATAAAGAATTATTAAGTATACTGGCTTTCCCACATTGATATTTTCATAAGAAAAAAAGATATTATTACTCACTTCTCCCAGACGCTTGTAAATAGAACTTTACCTTGGAGCTGTGAGGAATGCCTACAAATCTGTACAAGAACTTATATTTCTATACCATTAATGACCAAGGAATGTTTTTAATATTGTACATTAAGAGGTATATTAAAAGCCAATTTTAACAATAATTTCAATGAGCCTTCGTGATTCCTAGGGAAAGGAGATTCTAAGACTTGAAGGAAGACTTCATGGTAAGGACAAGTCACTTTAAAAAAAGAAAATGTAACATTTAGGCCCATCCCACAAATCTGGTATTTTTAAATAGCGGCAAGAATCAGAGTTGACTTTGGAGGTTTTACAAGAATCCCAATAAAAACCATCCTCTTCACGAGAAAGGGTAAGTTGGCATCTCAAGGATAGAGAGATGGTAGCAATTATATATAAATGTTAAAAAAAAACAAACAATGACCTCCATAATAATATCAACAAATTCTTCAGGCCATCTCGATCCTGATATACTGATTCCTCATCCTGATATACTATCCCAGAGTATACCTCTCCCAACATCTTCCTCGACCCATGGTCTTCTCGCCCCATCTTTTTCTGACTTGCTGAATTTCTGGACCATATAAACTGTACAGTTTCCATTTCAGACTACTTGCCCTGGGCAGTCATGGCACAGTTTTGTAGGTAAACCACCTCATTACTACCATTTCTCCACCTAGCCAAAAAGTAGTCATTGGAACTTATTCTGGGCTTTGGAACAAAATGTAACAGGACACAGTCCTGCCATTAGTGGAGGCCAAAGATGTCGAGAGAGAGCCAGTCTGGCTGCATCAAGGATGAGTCCTCCCTCTGTTGCTAGGGAGGAGCTTTGTCTCGTGGTCAGAGCAGAAACTGGGAGCCGTGACTCACGGAGCCTTTTCCTGACTCCCTTCTGACTCACTTTATGACCTTGGACAAGTCTTTCTACTTTTCTGGGCCTCACTGACCCCAGTTAGTCCTTTCCATCTCCTGAGATTTCAGACATTTGTCTTCTTAAAGTGTTTCAACCATTCAGGAGAGCCATTTCAGAAGAAACATTGGTTCTGGAGTGCAAGAGATTTATCTGAGTCAAGCTTTACAAATAGAGGTACTAAGTCACTCTTAACCTGTGTGTGTTTGTTAGTTTTTCTCTTTTTCCATCGTGAGTTTTATCTAATTTACTTTCACCTGTCAGTGCTATTTAGGACTGCTCGGTGAGTTTTACTTATGGCACACTATGGATCAAGTTGACGCTGCAGTCTACTCAACTCCCTCTGTGACCTCATTGTCAAGGGAAGATCAAGCTGGATGCAAGTCCTTGCACAATCCCAATCCACTTTCACTGTTTTATGTCCTCCATTCCCTCATACATATTTCATGATATAGATGAACTAATCACCTCGCTGTTTTACAAGTAAGGACTACCCTTGCGGACAAAGACCTTGTTTTATTTGATCTCCTGATCTGGGATCAAACACAATGCCTCCTCTATTGTCATTGCTTATTAGATGTTAGGTGAATGAGCAAATGAATCAATGAGTAAAGAAATGGGTGGATTTTGTTTCCTCCACCCAAAATGTCTTTAAAATATAAACACTACCCATGTTTTATGGCCCATCACAAATGACATCATCTACAAAGCCTTCCTGGACTCTCCCTGTGGGAAATGGCTTGCCCTCCTTCTTTAAACCATTCTATCTGCTCTAGTGACATTATTCTGTGAATTGAACTTATATATATCATATCCCCATATCGAAATCTCTTAACGAGTTTTTCAATTTTGTACTTTTGGTAGCGTTTTAATAATTACTCTTTGAATTAAGCGTGTGTGTGTGTGTGTGTGTGTGTGTGTGTGTCTGTGTGTGTGTGTGTGTGTGTGTGTGTCTGTGTCTGTGTCTGTGTGTCTGTGTGAACATGAATGCCTAGGAAGTAGTATATTCTCTCCCTTCTTTTTTTACAATTATTTTTCATTCTGGCATCTCCTGTAATTTGGGAGTTCTGAAATGTAGTCAACAGCTTCCTTTGGGGAGATTAAATCGGAGGATCCATTAGCAATGTGAGATTCTGTGATCTAGGCCATACATTTTTTTTTTTTTTGGTTAAGAGCATTAGAATGAAGAAATTTAATTTACATGTATTGCTAAAACCATGATGAGCTTCATAGCATCTTATATTGTCTGGTATTTTTGTCGTCTTCTAAGTATATCATTAAGAAAATGATTTTTTTTCACAAGCATCCTCTTTGACAACTTCCATTTGCTAATTTTTAGGGCCAACATCTCCCTAACTAAATTAAATAAAAATCACAGACCTAAAATAGACCTTAAAGGTCATGTATATTCTGATCATTTATATAACAGAGGAGGAAATTAAGCTTGAGGACAGAAATTGGCTACTAACAACATGAAGTTAGTGAGAGATCCCAGGGAAGGATCTCATTCTTCTGGATAAGCAAGCAAAACAAACCACAAGATTCATCAGCTTCCTTCTTTTTGATGACATTCCCACAATCTTCCCCCCGCCCCCATTTTTCCCCCATTTTTGTTTTTAATTTTGGGCATTAAAAATTAGTCTTTTGGTTTCAGCGATGATTTTATGGGTGTCTAAAACATATTGTCCAAGTGCTGCTGATAGTAGGTACATATCTGTTAAGGAAAGGATCATCAGATAGAATTAGGGAACATATTCCAGCTCCAGCTGAAAAACTGGGCAACAAATGAGAAAAGCAACAGTGTGAGTTTGGACATTCTTGGAACGCTTACTTTATCTCAGGCCAGATTTGCATCCTTTCTAACTCCACAAGGGAATTCCCAGAAGACATATATTTTCTTTCTTTGACGAATGTATCAAATTAAAGAGCAACAAAAGAAAATGGTTGAAGAGCCAAGGGTGTGATATTTTAAGAGATGTAATCGCTCTTTGGCTCTTTTGAGCAAAATAAGTCATAGTTTTCTATAGAGAGAACATTTGTTGATCAATTTGTATCATATTAGGGCTCCAAGGGCACTGCTAGCAGGGACATCTATGTATTTGAGACTTGGTGATGAAACAGATGGATTTTCTCCCCACCCTTATCCATTTATTTTTTAAAGTTCCAGCTCACTTTCATTGTTCTCCATGGTAGATGAACCTCTTAAGGGAAGCTCAGTAGAGAAGGTAGAAGCCCCTGGTGATGGTGTATGCTCACATTAATCATGTTTAGGAAAGATGAAGAATCTTGTCTGCAATTTATACTGCAGATTGAAGACAGTCGAATGGCATGCTTGCTAACCCTCAAGGCTATAATATGGCAAAATGTCTTTTTCCCCCCACAAAGTAAGGAACATTGATATTCTTACTCGCTGCTGTAATATACTCTTGCTTGAACTGAAAGTACTGCATCCAAAATACTAAAGTTCCTAAGAAGCACGTTTTACAAAAAAGGTCTTTTTGTCTACATTAGTGAGAATAGGGACACGTTTTATTTAAGCTTACATTCTATGGTCATTGCTCCTTCAGGTGCTGACAGGAAGCTGAATCTCAATGCAAACTTTTTTTTTTTTAATGTACATTCTAACGTTTTTAGAAAAGTGTTGAGAGGAATAGTGCAGATATGTAAAATTCGATGCCTGATAAACACTGATCTGATATCAGGAATTGCAAGCAAAGTATTTAAACCCTATGATGTTCTTTGCCCCCCCCTTTTTTTTTTTACTTCCAAGAAACTTTATTCATTTTCCTTCATGTATTCATTATATACAGTGAGGAAGTCCCACTACCTTCTTGATAGGTTTTTGATTCAATGTTTATTTCTCATCCCTAATTCCCTATCAACCTAGTTAAGATAATGCAATTAAAATGAGGTTAATATCAACCTTTTTGGTTTAAATATTTCTTAGTATAATAAACAATAGTATCTCAGCAATCAGGCTCCCAGGCCTCCATCCCCACCGCACCCCACCCCAGAATAGCAACAATGATATGCATCAGCCAACCTAACAAAATAGTAACATCAACCATCCGTAATACTATACATCAGACACAGGTCAAAGAACTGACTACCATGAATTTGAACAATCTTTAGAGTTCTACCATTTCATTCAGCTGTGAGCCTCTTTCTACAGTTGGTAAAAATGAGAGAAATCAAGATAATTTGGTATGGGCAGATAATGAGACATGGGCAGGCCAGATAGGTTGGCCAAAGTCAAGTGGGAGAGCTAGGGTTTGAATCCAGGCCTTTGGTCTCCACCATCCATGCTCCTAACACTCCATTCTGCCTCCAGCCAGGGAAAGTCAGCTTCTTGGTGATAACAGGGTTCAGACATTTTATATTTTGTGAGGTATTTTAGAGATAACCACTGCATTCTTCTGCAAAATTATCAGATTATATTAGCAATAACAACACTGTATAGACTAGACTCAAAGATATTTTTTAAATTTATTTTGATAGCACTTTTCAGTACTTGTTTAAAAAGATACTACATTAAGCTTTAAAAATGCCTAATCATGGAAAATTACAAGAGAAAGAAAAACCCTATATTAGTAACAAAATGTAAAATGATACACATGCATAGTATATAATGGCAATATTCTCTAACAATTGGATGTGCATATTATTATTATTTCCCACAAAACAATAGTTTCTATGATATATTTAATAACTGTGGGTTGAATTATCATTGTTTCCTCAAAAAAAGTTATGTCTATAATGTGTGCTTTCTAAGAATTTAGATCATGCTATTTTTAGCAGAAAAGAAATTATAAAAACAGTAGTTTGGATCCAATCCTATGATATCTTCTATATAGTGAAAGTTTCAAATATTCTACTATTTTAAATGATAATAAATCAACTCAGATTGAGACCAATATTTATTATATTTGGAATTAACAATAATAAAACCAAATATCGCCTTCTGCAATACTCAGAGTGGAATTTAATGGTAATAAAATGATCCTGTGAAGTTTGATTTTCTACTTAATACATTGTCATATTTTTGGAACCAAGGTCTCTCTAAGATTACATTACTTGAAAAGTTGAAATAACTGCATTCAAGTGTAAATCAGACTGTTTTTCCTGGAGCTAATGTCACCACGTGGCCTAATTTCACCTCTGCATTTAAAAAATGCACTTAGGAACAGTCTGCTTAAATTAAAGAAAAAGAGAGGGATTTCTTCTTTCTGCCTAAATCTGAAAACAACTAACTTGCAATATGAAAGAGGCGAGTTCTACGCACTGAAAATTTCCTTCAAAACGGGGGAAGTAGTTTTTACATCAACTTCATTCTTCAGTTTCACCAAGTATAAAAAAAGAAAGAGACAGAGAAAGAGCAATCAAATAAAGTAGAATTTTTACAAAAAACAAAACAAAACAAACAAAAAAAACAAGCTCTGTAGATTCATGATATACCTTAAAAGTTGAAGGAAAAAAAACACATTTTTTCTTCATTTCATTTTTTTTTTATGGAACTTTTTAAAAACCAAACCTATGGATCCCCACCACTGATGGAAACACTCAGGTCCCTCTGGCATTCAGCAATCCCCAGGTAACAGATGATTGTTGTTTTGTAATTTAGCGAGACACTGCACTCTGAAAAACTGGACCCAAAGGCAAACCTCAGACTGTAGTAGCTGCTCAGCGTCTGGAACATACCCGGGCTGTATTTGGAAATATCTATGTAGACAAAACAGCATGACCTGGGAGGGGGCAGCATAAGGAGTGCTGCAGGCATTGTCTGGTTTCACTGTCTATAGTGATCGTATTAACTGAATAATTTGCCCATTATTTTTTTTGCAGTGTAGAGCCCAAGGCCAATGTCTTTACTTTCAAAATGAAATGAAGAATCGAGGATAAGTCAGCTCCCCGATGACTTTTTCCCCTCTATCTACGTGCCAGCATTTTTTTTTTTTTTAACTTCCAAAATCAAGGTGACTTTCCTGAGAGCTATGCTTAGGTCCTAAATTGAATTTCTGTACTTCGTTTGTGATATAATTATGGCGGCTCGGCACTGGTTAAGCAGGACATTATAAATGGTATGCAGCCAGGGGTGAGTGAATGTGTGTGTGTAAAAGACAGAGACAGACAGAGACAGAAACAGAGACAGAGAGAATGCACGGTGGGCAGTGATGGGAATAAAGCAGATTGAACTGGGATCCTCTAAGACTGCGAAAGATCATACCTATAGCAATAGGTTTGGTATGAAACAAATTATTTTAATATGTTTAATGTCAGATAAAGGTGGTAGATTTTAGATTTCATTTAAAACAACTTCTGGGCCATGCTGCTCAAATGTGTGCCTTTCCTTTTAGCCTACTTAGAAAGTTCTAGATCAAGTTCCAACATCATTAACTTTGAATATTTTAGCTGTCTCCAGCTTGCTTTCCAGCTTCCTCCATCCAATTCATTTTCCACAATGTGGTCAGAGTGTTCTCTTCAAACAGAACTCTGGCCATGCCTTTCTCCTCCTTGAAAACACTCCATGGGCAGCCCATTACCAGCGGGCAAACACCCAAGACGCTCTGGTCCCAGCCTCCTCTCGCTTTGCCATCCTACCCTGTCCTCTCCGATCTTCGCCCCTTTTTCAGTAACACAAAATCACTTGTAAATTGCCCAGACGTGTGCCCTGTTCTGGTGCATTCTTGATGGCATGCCACGGGTGTCTTCTGTTTCAAATTCTCCGTAATGTAATATGCCTATCAAACCTCCCCTTTCTTCACCTCTTCGTTAAAACTGCGCTCGTTCACCAGCTCCTTCGGGAGCTATTTTGTGACCCTGGAGTTGACTGTGTCACTCATCTGTACTTTCAAGAACTCATTCATAATTTATTATAGCATCAAAGATATCAGACTAAAAATTAATATAAATGTGCTATGGACATATGATATATGTTATGTGTTATAGATAGTATATAACACATATACGTGTGTGTATGTGTGTGTATATAAATATGTCACCACTATATGGTAACCTTTTCAAAGGGAAGATATGTCCCAGGAAGTAGTCACCAGAATATCAAAGGCTCCACGTGACTATTTGTGAGGACGTGTCTGTGCCATGGAGAGCCTCACTAGCCCTTTTATACTCGCTGGATATTTCTTCAGCTTAAAGAACACTTCACATCAGATACCCCCGCGGGACCACTTTAAAGTGTACTTTTGCTTTAAGCGAAAAACAGTATGTTTGAGGAAAAACAATAACACGACATCCACCCTTGAAATTTGTATTTGGCTAAATGGTATAGTTTCCAGACTGTTTGAATGACTGAAACAGCCACTAAATAAGTGTATGATTTTATTGAAAAATTCGGGATGATTTCGACAGATTCTGCAGTTGCAAGGTACTACATACAGATGTGGGGCTTGAAAGCAGAAGAGAAGCTAACATTCACAGCAGGAAGAACAATTATCAAATTCATGAGTCAGTTCAACTCCAGTTGAAATACATGTCTCTTAAGACTGTCCTTTCCAGAAAGAAATTGTTATGATTCTGATGCTAATTGACTCTTGAAGGATGATCATTTATTATTTTAAGTAAGACCTTATGCCTTCAAGGTACTTTAAGACATAAAAATGCTGACTTAGTATAGTTTCCTGCTGTGAAAGGCAAAAAAAATGTGAAATTCAAACAGGAGGTCACCATTTTACCCTAAGCACAATAATTTGGATGTGAGCAAACATATAAAATTAATCTTGGCAGCATAATAATAAATAAGGCCTTGTTAAGGAATCGACTTGCTTTATCCAGCTACTGACATGAACTTCAATATAGTCTGTAATCATAACATGTATGCATCTTCTCTGAGCTTATTACAGTAGTGTGGCTGAGTCAATAAATATCTATTAAACATCACCTTGGTGCCAGACTCTCTACTAGATGTTTAAAATGCAGATGTGAAAGATGTAGGCCCCAAGTTGGAAGATCTCACATTTTAAAGGAAATGGCAAATGATTAATTCAATAATTAAATGCAGTGTTATAGACGATAAATATGCAAAAGGTAGTATGAGAAAGCAGAAGAGAGAAATCAGCATCAGCATGCTTCTGCATTTGAATTCAGGAAACGTATAGAGAAGAGTCAAGCAAAGAACATGTGGATGGGGGAGGTTCCAGAAAGAGGTGTTTCAGGCACAAAATGCTAAGCAGCCTCTTAGATCATGGTGCCTTCAAGAAAGTTTAATTAATTCGGTATGACTAGACTCTTGGATGTTTTATAGAGTAGAAGGAAGGCATGAGGTCAGAGAAGTCAGCAGATATCAAATGATGGACGAATGGGTACATTATACCTACTAGTTTCGCTTTACCATGTCTAGGGAACAACGGAAGGATTGCAAGTGAGAAAATGACAGGATCATATTTATATTATATTTATATTTGATAATGATAGTATGAGGTGATACCTTAATCAGATTTATATTGGTGACAGGAGACAATTGCATTATTCTGGAGAAGAAATAATGAAGAACAGAAATAAAATATCAATGCAGAGAAGGAACTAGATTTGCGAGTCATTAAGAAGAAGCCACAGACCCTAGGGTCTGACAGTGTATGAAAGGGCTATAATGAGAAGGGAATTGTCTCAGATTTCCAGCTTTGGAGACTTCCTGGATAATAATGTCGTTTCCTCAAGGTTAAGAATAAAAGAAGAATTGGGTTTGAAGCGGTCGAGGAAATAAGAAGGGTTGAATTTAGACGTTTTTAGTTTGGGTTCCTTTGGGATCTTTCATCAGCTGTATCCGTAGAGTGACTCGATATAGTAGTTTAAAGCTTGGAGAGAGATTGTGGTCATATAAGTGTTTGTTGAAGCCATGGGTATAGTAATCACTCTAAAAAAACACGTCGAATAAAACAGGAGATGTTAACCACAGAGAATGATGGGAGAAAACACTCAAAATTGCCAAATTCTGCAAAGGGCTTAAGTGCCGAAGGAAAGGGAAACATTCATTGTATGAAACAAATAGGTCATTGTTGAATTGAAAAGAGCAATTTTAACACAATTGTAGCGGATGAACCCAAGATGAGAAGGAGGAGGAATGAATTGGAGGTGAGGAATTGGTCACAAATGGGAACTGTTTCTTCAGAACCAATCGTGAAGGAAACATGATTTAAAGGTCAATATGTTTTAATGCTGTTTTAAAACATGATTATATGGCAGAGGAAGGAAACTATAGGAAGAAAGAGGACCTATGGGGCAGGCAGTTGAGGGGTTTAGGTGCAGAACAGTGAAAGAGAAGTTATCCTTGGTAAAAAAGAGACATTTATTTCCCTCTAATGTAAAATGGAGGTGGGCACCCAGATATCTTTTTAAGGTGAGGTGGATAGTAATGTGAGGCTGTTCTCACATAGTGTCTTCTATTTCTTCAGTGAAATAGGAAGAGGAATAATTTGCTGAGGTAAAGGCAAAGATGACAGGACAGGTGAACTGACAGAAAGGTAGATTTGGGAGAAAACAAATTGCTGGACCAAATGGATTAGCCATTAGCATAACTGAAGCTTTAACCTCCCACCTGATTGTTCAGCCTTCCCTTCCCTCTTCCTCCCTTATCCTTTCCTCTCCATGTGCTTTGTTCCTCTTAGAGGCAAGACAATCACAACTAAATGACTCCTTCCAGTTCCTCACATGTAACCCATTAGCCCTTCCAAGGTATTTGACCATGGTCAGCATGTGCAGTGACCTGACGAGGTCTTTGAAATACATGAAACCATGCCCTTTCTGAATTCTCAAACACAGGTTACCGTCTTCTCCCTTGGCCTATTTGGTGGAAAGAAGGAATACTGATAGAGGTGAAAGAAGTTGCAATTTTCTTTCTTATTAAAATTATATAGAAATTCTTTATAAAAGATGTTAACCTCATCCCAGTGTCATTACTGTTATCTCATATTTTAATGTTATACCAAAGCCCATGAAAATATTGTCAAAGAATTGTTTTATATGCAAAATATACTTTTATGTTTCAAATTTTGGAAACCACATAATAGAAATTTCTTAATTGTATCTCAACTGACGAATAAACCGAGGTTCCATCTCTAAAGCCAATTCCCATTCTAAATTTATTTCTGGGCTGATTTGTTGTATTTTGAAGATTTTTTGTAATCATATTGTGATTCTGAGAGCACATTAAATTTATTAGCATAATAAACGTATAATATAAATCTATAGTAAATGTAGCATAATAAATTTTATTTAAATATCACACTTAATGAAACTTAACCATAAAAAATCATTTCAGGGTTGAGGTTTTTATTTGTTCTTTTTTTTAAGTGGGGATAATTAGGGAGAGATACACTGGAGGCAATATAGAATTTTGACTTTATAAATATAAAAGTTGTATGTTAATTAGTTTCATAAATTAAAAGATATTTAATTTTCAAAAGGACTGGTTACTTTTAAAATAGGTTACTGTGAATACCTTTTTAAACAGATAATTTTATTTATCTGTGATTTATCTTTCAAAATGTATACTGCTCAGTGTGGGTTATAACTTCATGACAAACCAAAGGTTAATTGTGACTCTTTATTCAATTATGTTTCAAGTGAAGGCTGTCTGCATCAAACATTGACCTAGAAAACAAACAAACAAAAAATAATGTAGGAGGCGTGTCTTTTACTAAAATACAAGGGAAAGGTAGTGTTGAGGACAAGCAAAGTTGTAATTGTCAGGTTTGCAGTAGGATGTAAAAAGCTAGAAGTATGATTGTGGCCTTTGTCATCTTTTCTACTTTTGAATTTCTGACACATAGTTTATCAAAATCTCAGGATTGACTAAAATTTCAAACTCTTCCTGTCTATTTTCCAAAACTCCACAAAAGAGTGAATAAACACCCTGAGACTCCTCAGTGTCTCATTTTCTAGCCATACGTAAAAAATGTTTTAACTTTAGTGTAATTTTAATTTTGTTCCTCTATAAATTACCCTGAAAGTATGCATACACTCTGTTGGCCATTCACATCCAAGAAACACCTCCTATAGAAGAGTCAGTTGTAGCAAAGCTGTGAAACTGATGAGACAGGGACACTATTCAGTGGCTTCAATGTGTCCCGCACTCTACTCTCTCCATGCAAACAAGAGAAAGTACAGCTTTGAAGAGACACAGTAAATCTAGAAGATCCAGGGATAGTGTCAACTGACTGCATTGATGAACTAAAAGTTCTAGGAACTAAGGTCTTAAGCCAATGTTTTCCAACAAGAAAACATTGAGAAATAATGGATAAGAGAAGCGGGATATATCAAACAATATTCTTTCTGTGTTTTACCATTGACATAGAGTTATGAAACCTGGCTTTAAGTTATATCTCTAAATATTTATGAGATACTGGGTCATTGGATTCCTTGTCCCATTTTTTTCTGTCATTAAAAGAAAGAAATTGTATGAGTTGACCTCTAGTTCTCTCGAATCTCTATTATTTAGGTTATATACTTTTTTTAAAAAAAAGTATCATATTGATCATATTTTCAATGTCAGTGAAAATGTTTGTAGTGATACACACACACACACACAAACACACACACACACCCATATATATGAAGGAAATACTACTTAAATGATATTTAGTTATGATATTTAGCTATATACCTTATATATAGCTATATACTAAATGTCATTTAAGTAGTTATCTGTTATTTTATTTTATTTTGTAATCATTTTAACATAAGCAGGGGTGAAGAAACTTTTTTTTTCTGGCTATTGGTGGTTACTAATACACAAGGAAAAAATCAACACCACAAGAAAATAAAAAATAATTTAGATAGTAATTCTGATTTTTAAGTTAATCATAAAGAAGATAAAACTTCATTGAATAAATAAAGAGGGAAGCTTTCTTAGATTTTTCGGCACTCTTTATTTTTTAATTTCTATTATTTTAGTAATATGCACTGTATTGAAATTTCTTTTGAAAACCATACCCAATTTTATGTCAAACAATTCTTTAGTTATTAAATTAATAGATTAGGATGCTATTCTCAAACTAATAGGGTAAACTAGCTTATATCAAAACTTCTCCAAGTAAATTAATTATCGATTATTTAGTTCATTATTTATTTTTTGACTATCCTAAGGGCTGGGTATTTACCTCTCCAAACAGAATATATCTTTTTGTATTTCAACTAAAAAAAAAAAAAAACGCGCACACACACAAAAATGCATACTTATGTTTTCCTTCTTTTGGTTTTTCTATATTATCATCACCATCATCATCGTTTTCCTTCATCAATACAATCAGCTTGATAGTTATAATAATTTTAGAGAATACTTATTAAGCTTTTACTATTTTCTAGGAGCCATCTCAAAAATAGTGTTTTACTTAGTGTTATTCGGGTCCAGGTCCCTTTGGTCCTCTTCTTTGTCCTGCTCTGTGCTCTGGGGTTTTGACCTTCACAGAAAGTATCACCATTCCCTCTGTTGTTTAGACTCTGTTGGCTTCAGCCAATGGGAGGCATCAAAAAGGGATTCAGGATGGAAAGAAATAAGACCAGAAATTTCTTCTCCTGCTTCCTTTCTGCATAGACATCAAGTCTCTGTCAGGGGCTGTGTGTTTTCGTGACTAGCGACCCCCCTAGAGTATTCCCTTGTTCCTTCTTCAGAGTGTCTTCATTTGAATCATCCGTGAATTCTGTTTCTTGGCAGGATCTGGATGGATTAAAACAAATAAAATAATAAATAAACTAGTATAAAATATGCATGTAATAAATAAAATATTCTTAAATATAATAATATATGTAATAATGTAAGTGTGTTTATTTATTTTTTTAACTCTCTAAACAATGTGCTGTTAGCCCCAGCATTTTATGGTCAAGAAAAGTGACACAGAGACATATTAAATAATTTTCTCACAATCGCATAAAGTAGTAATTTGGCAAAGTCAGCAGCCAGTATTCTAACTTAGATTTTTTTCCCACTGACTCCAGAGATAGTCCCCACTTTCTTTCCAATGAAAAAAACCTCAGGTCACCACTGTTAATACTCATAATTTTGGATGGTTTTTAACCTGGGTTCTTTCTATACCATCCCCATTATCGTATTAATTCCTAGAAAAAACAGAAACAAACAAACAAAAAATGTTATATTTTCTAAGAATTTAGACTTCCCAGACTTAGTAAACTTGACTATCACTTTATCACATTATCCATGACAATGAACTATACGTGGTTTAAAACAGTAATCAAAACTTGGTAAATTTCATCTCTGGGTTTTTTTTTTTCTTTTTCAGCTGCTCTTTGCTCAGCGCACATGGTTTGGCATTTATTTTCCCTCTCAGTGGGAACACTCAGAGCTGTGGGTGGCCTCTCTTGAAATCTCCTGTTTAAAATGAAGTTGAGGAGGAAACATTGTGTTTTCTCATTGAAAAAGAGAACATCTGTTCTCTTCCATAGAGAATAAAAATATAGTGAGATTGGACCTAGGGAGAGTTCATCCATGCCCTCCTTCTCCCCAACTCACTAAGCCTTTTTTTTTTTTTCCAACTGATGGTCCCAAAGCAGACGGGGCGGCAGATTCTCTATCTTAAATCATATGCTCTTCCTGCCAGACAGAGATACTGCGACATGGAATCATTAATTATTGGTCAGTGAAATTATGTTTCTTTACTGTTTGGGGTTTTCAAAGGAAATAAGAAACAGTTTTATTTACTTACCTGTCTTTCTATCTATCCTCCCCATCCCCCATCCACTATTTTCTTCTTTTAAACATAAAACAATGTAAAAAATGTTTTAAAAAAATGAAAGAAATTATTTCCACACTACTTCCATCTCCCACTGTATTTCACTCTCCTCTTTCACAACAAAACTTTCTGAATAATTATCCACTTTCTGCATTGACTTATCCACCAACCCAGTCACTTCATAACCAGCCCTCCGGCCTGACTCTAGAACCTTCATGAACAGACACTCACAAAATTCTGCACTGTGGCCTTTGTCAAAAAAAAAAATATATATATATATATATACATACATTGGATATTTTTCAGTTCTGTGGTCACACGATGTCCCTACACCATTTGACATCCTTAACTCCTCCCTTCTTGAAACTCCATCGTCTCTTGAATTATGACACTCTCCCTTATGGTCTTTTTCAAAACCTCTGTGGTCATTTTTAGCATTTTCCATGAACAGCACTTCTCCACTCTTCTGTTAAATACCAACAACTCTCCGATGTTCTCTTGATGCAGTTGAGTTTCCTGCACTGAAGAGTTCTGTGCTCGACAAACGTCTTGACGTTGGACAGACACAACAAACTAAACATGTGAAAGTACATCTCAGCATGTGCCATACACCAAATATGCAATGCTTCTCCATCCTCACTTTCTCCGTAAGTTATACTATCCTGTTTACAGCTGCACAAAATAGAAACCCAGAAGTCGCCTTTTTAAAAATGTATTTATTTAAATTAGTTTTAAGTATATAGGACATTGGTTAGACATCTATATAGTTCACAAAACGATCCCCCCAATTGCTCCCTCCTTCCCCTGTCCCTCCAACTAGTCATGATATTAATGCTGACGGAATTCCCTATGCCATGCTCTCCATCCCTGTGACCAACTATCAACTACTAATTTGTACTTCTTTAACCTTTTACCACCAGGAGTTACTTTAAATCTTCCCTTTCTTCCCCTTATCCAAATCACCATTAGGTTCGTTATGTCTTTTCAATGTTCTTAAGTCCCTCCCTTGCTCTGTCTCAAGTGTTTCTGCTTTAGTTCAGACTGAAACTCCTTTCTTCCTGGCTTTAATTTTATGTTCCTCTACTCTGTCTTCTGTGCTGTCACTAATACGGTCTTTCCCAAATTCACAGGTGAATTGTGAATTGGCATGAACTCAGATGTCCTTGGAATAAGGTCCATAGAGTCATCAGTCTTTTGCTTTGGTTCAACACAGCCTCAACCTGCTTTGTACCCTTATAATCTCATGTGTCACATGACCTGCAGATAGCTACACATGCGTTTCTTCCATCATCTTGTCTTTGCATCTTGTTCGTTGTTCGGTCAGTAATACTCTTTCTTTGCCTTTCTCCCCTATTTATCTTTCTCAGAGTCTAATTATTATTCCTTAAGGTAAAAATGTAAAGCCTGCTAGAAGCTTTCCCTGAGCATCGTAGGCTGGGGTTTGCTTTGTTTCTTTGAGCTCCTATAACTACTTGTATCTGCTCTCTTACAGAAAGTACACATTCTATAATTTTCAATCTACTTCTCTAACTACCCTACTACAATGTTCATTCTTTTAGCTTGGGATCAATCAAACATTTTATCTGTAGTACCAAATTCTGACTATGACTCGTAGTAGTTTCCAAATCTTGATGGAAGCAATAAACTGTTAAATGTGTTATGTTATGGCTGGTTTGTTTAGTCAAATAGGAATAAAGGCTGAGAGGCATTTACAACTCGAGATAAAGATCACTCATGATGGTACCGTCTGTGAATGCTTCCTGGGAGGAACAGGGCTTTTGAGATTTCAAGAAAGAGATATATATCGCTCTGTTTCATATCAGATGCTCAGAGAATTTTTAAAGAATAATTAAGCATTGACAAACCCTTCCCACAAGATATGAAATAACTTTGCCACCTAGGAAAATAACCTTAATTATATCTCTTCCATAAGTGAATATTTTTACTATAAAAGAACATTCTCATTCTGCCACCAAGAATAAAACAATAGAATTTAGTATCGTTCTAGGCATATACAATAAAATGCTATACATTTACATGTCAGAATGTGCGTTAACCACAGCATAACTTGAACTGAGGTTTATCATTACTTTCGCTTTGAAAATAAATGGAATCATACAACATGTGGTCTTTTGTGACTGGCTGATTTTACTTCATGTTTTATAGCGTTCATCTATGTTATAGCTAACATCAGTTCTTTATTCCTCGATATTGCCAAATAATAATCCATGGCATGAATGTAGTACTTTTTATTTACCATTCATCAGCTGAAGATTTGGATTGCTCACACATTTTGGCTATTAGGAATACAACTGCTATAAAAATGTGAGTTTTTATGTGGGCATAAAAAGTTTTCATTTCTCTTTTGTATATACGTTGGAATGGAATTGCCAGGTCCTATGATAATTCTGTGATTAAACTTTTGAGGAATTGCCAAGCAATTTTACAAAGTGGCTTCACCATTTTATATTCTCTCCTATAGTGTGTACACATTCTGATTTCTCAGCATTATTACTAACACCTTCCCCAAATCATTTGCATTATAACTTGATGAGTGTGAAACACTATAGAATTATGATATATAATTGTGCTTTTGATTCGCTTTTCACTAATGGCTAATGATGCTGAGAATCTTTTTCTCGTCTACTTGTATGTCTTTGAAGAAAAGTCTATTTAGAACCTTTCCCATAATGATGTTGAGCATCCTTTCATATGCTTATTGGAATTTTGTTTATTTTCTTGAGGAAATGTCTATTCAGATACTTTGCCAATTTTTAAGTTTGATATGTTTTAAAATTATTGAGTTATAAGATTCTTTATATATTCTAGGTACAATTACCTTATCAGAGATATGGTTTGCAAATACTTTCTCTCATTCTGTTGATTGCCTTTTAGCATCTTGGTGGGATTCTTTGAAGCATAGTTTTATTTTTGATGAAGTGAAATGTATTCTTTTCATTATTTTGTCATTTGTGGTTATATTGTCACATCTAAGAAAGCTTCGTTTAACCCATGTTAAATTTTCAGAAAATCAAGGGAAGCTATTATGAGGTTGGGAGTCAAGTTCAGTTATTTCCTCTTCACCAGCCACACAGGATGCCTAGTATGGAGCCCTGCACATGAATGTGCTCTAGTGTGCATTTGTTCAGTCTTTGGGACTTGGTGTCCGAGAGACCTATATTGAAGTCCCAACTCTATAGTTTATATTGAGAGAGCAAGTAACTTCTCTGTACTATGAGATTCTTATAAACATGTTAAGGATAAAATATCCCTCTACAGTATTGATGTAATATAATATCTGGCACTCACAAATGGTTATTACTGTTTTAATTATTAATATTATGTACATATGATTTTTTGTGTTTGACTCTTAAGATCATTTAAGAAGTGGTGGAAATAGCTGGAGTTTATAACTAGACCTGAGGTGGGTGAAATCGTGAATTCTCTGGTAATTGTATTTAAGATTCAGTTGTTACTGAGCATCTTTGGTAGGGCATATGTAGCACCATCTGAGTAAAATTGACAATTAATAAATATTAAAATAGAGATATTAAATTATTGTCAGCTAGAAAAGTACGTGTTGGCAGATATAGTACAGCCTACCTTTTAAGAAAGTATATATAGTCATTTCAAGTTCATTGTAAATCCAAGAGAAGGATGTGTCAGTAAACATATACCCATGTCTGCGTTCGCCAGGTAAGTCAAGTGTGTAGTATCACAGTCACCTCTTTTTTGCATAGACTATAACTAAACCCTTGGTAACCAGTTGTAAGATATTTATTGAACACCTGGAAATGAAATGTTCTCTAGTTATCTTGTTGAATAAATAAACATAGAAATCACTGTAGCAGCTTCTCACAAAGTTATACGTATACCTGTCTACTCTGTGACCCAGCAATTCTACCTATGTATTTACCCACAAAAACAGAAAATATGTGTCTACCAAAAAACTTGTTTAAGAATGTTCATAGTCATTTGATATATAATAAATAAAAATGAAAGACTGGCCAAATGTCCATCCAGAGGGTGGTTAAACATATTGCAGGACAGTCTTATGGCTAACTCAGACTCAGAGATGAAAAGGAATGGATGCTTGACACAGGCAATCGTGTAGAGAAATCTCACAGATGTCATGCTGAGTTAAAGCATACAAATATAAAACAAAAATAGCATAAATTAATATGAAATATATATAACATATAAAGCATGTAAACAGTATATACTCATTTGTGTCAGTAGATCTGATTTCATTTTTATGAAATTCTAGAACAATCTATCCTTAAAGGAGTCAAAATTGTGATTTCTCCAACATGGTGATTAAGTGGAGTTAGAGTATGGGGATTGACTGGAAAGGGGGTGGGGCTTCTTTTGTGGTGAGGATGACAGTGACATTTTATTGTCTTGATAGGAATGTGGGTCATATGGGTGATACTTTTGGCAAAACTTGTTGAACTTAAGATCCGTTTATTTCAGTGTAAGTAAAATAGATCTCAATTAAAAATTTAAAAGAACTTATTTTAACTAAAAAAAAAAAATCCAGCAAAGTAGAGAAAGAGATTTTTTTATAAAGAACTTCAGATCAGTTCTATGTATTCTATCTATAAATCTTTCACATACTTTTACTTTTTATTACTCATAATAGTTTACTTCTAACACATCTTACAAGTGATTAAAACACATTAGAGCCATGGGAATGAGAAGCAGTAAATCCTGATAATTTGACCTTTAAAATCCCTCACAGTCTCCCTTCTTTTTATCGCTTCTCTTTTCTACCTTGACTGGAGTTTTGAAAACTTCAATTAATTGCTTCAACTCATCACTTGGAATGTCCTGATAAAATCATTGTCCATATAAATCGAATGTAGTCTCAACTGAGTTCAGAATTTTCCTGTGCTTGGGGATTAAATTCTACACTATACTTTCATGTTCCCAACCACTCATCCTAGACCAAAAATTCTTTCAGACTTTAACACTGTCTCCTTAGGATATGAAACTTTTCCACATTTACCAAACTACTTTTATAGAGATTCGTTGTGCAGATCTGATAAATAGAGACAGTGCTCTGAATAACTGATACTCAAATACGTATGGCAATAAGATTTCTAAAGGAACTGCCATATTTTATTAAATGTCTCCAGGGTACCATGTTCTGAGTAAAGACATTTTAATTTAATCCCACCAGTATTTCTACCAAGGTATTATCAGTACTCTAGAGGAGAAAATACACACACAAAACAAAAAACAACAAAACCCAGTGAGCAGAGTTTATATAAATTGCTCTAAGTATTCAGGGGGAAGTCTTATGTTCAAAATTAACTGTCTTCAAATATAAAATTCATTACCATTCTTATAGTTACTATGTTAAATTGAATACATTGAAATAATGAAAAGATATTCATTCATTTATTCAACAGACACTTGTTGAGTGCTTACCATGTGACAGGAGTACTGTGTTAGGAGTTGACACTTAAAAACTAGTAAAATATGACTCTGGCCTTCAAGCAGCACACAGGTGAGTGGGGAGGTGGATAAAAGAATAACTGATGTATTATAATGGAGATATATGTACAGAGAAGCAAGAAAACTGAGAAGGAGCTTTGAAATCTTTAATGTGATTATTTTCTTAAGCCAAGCTGGTAGGTCATCAGATCTCCACAGCAGGTTACTCTTGGAAGGGTCGTCTGAGTCTTCTCCGTGCAGAACACATTGGCAGAGCAACGCCCTGTGTCCTTGCAATCAGTCGCCCTGGTCTGAAGCCACCGTGGCCACGTCCTATTTGCAGTGAAAGATGAATCAATGTTCAAGAGATGGGCAGGAGCTTTCTCTAGGAAGATGCTTTTCTTTCTCATTTTTCCAGAGTAAGTTTCCATGAGGTGGGTGTGTTTGGTTTAGCAGAGGAGAACTCCGTCGTGGTGTGTTGGTTTAGTGGTTGGAATATGACATAAAGTGAAAACCATAAGTTCAAAGTGTCTGGCTGTTTACAGGAATCCCACCTCCAGAGAACTGGCATTTGAGTGTGAGATGACTCATCTTATTAACCCTTTGGAAAAACACTCTCTTGTTAAGTATAACATGGGCTACACATTTCCTAACAAAGTTGTTCTCAAATTTAAACAGCATATCTGAACCAGGTTTATTTTATAAAATGTATTTAGAAAGAGGCAAGTTGCTTCAGTGGGTTCTTCTCAGATGCTACCCAGAGTTTTTGAGCAAAGCCAATGCAAAGAGATGCTACCAAGATGTTAGCTGTCTTCCGTGACATCATTTCATCTATGTCTTTGAAGCTCCAATCAGCTCAGTTGTCTCTGGGTCAATGCATTACTTTGTGCATTAATTCTAAATGCCAAGTCAGATATTCCTCTCATTCTGATTTATTTGTGAAGCACGTATCTGTATCATTTTCTGTGGTAAGAGAATACATGCCCAATGAAGACATGTTACCCGTAAGAATAAATCTGGGGGACAGGGAGTCATACTAACAAAAATCTAAACTCTTAATACACTCAACAGACAAAGAGAGGAAGAATTTAGAGGATTACTGCATCTGACCATATGCTTCATTCCACTGCAATGAATGTAAGAGCTAGCATTTGCTTAACTGTTCGTTGGCCACATATCTCAAAGTCTTTAACACACACTTGTGATCTTCTTTTAGTAGACTCACCATCCATTTATTTATTCATAAATGAATCTCGGAGGCAGTGTTAGGTGAGGTGCTTTGGGCAGTATCAAAATTATTAAAAAATACTGCCTGAGAAGCAGAAATTTCTGATGAGATCATAAACCAACAAAAATTGCTTTTGAAATTCATAAGTACCTACCTATCCCCCTGTCTTAGTCTGCAAAAGCTGCCATAACAAAAATGCCATAAACTGGGTGGCTTATAGAAAGCAGACTTTTTTTTTTTTCTCTCACAGTCCTGAAGGCCGGAAGTTGAAAATCAAGGCACCAGCATGGTCAGGTTCCAGGGACAGCCATATTTACAGTTCACAGAGACAGGTCTTTTCTCATGTCCTCATAGGGCAGATGGGGCAAGAACACTGTCTTTTGTAAGGCACTAATCCCATCATGAGGGCTCCTACCAAAGGCCTCACCACTTAATACCTTCACCTTAGGAGTTAAGATTTTCATATACAAATTCTGTGGAGACACAACATTCAGACCATAACATTTCCCATCATAAGATTGAGCAAACCCAAGTAGGAAAAGAACAGTGGCAAAAAAAAAAAAAAAGACATGTTTTTCATCCTCCTAAACATGCTAATGGGAAAGAATATAAATTAAATAGCATCATTGGTGTATAATAAGGAAGTGAATTGTTAAAGCAACATTTCTCTTAGAAGTGTAAATATTGTAAGGTGGCAGGACTTTTGTTTCATAGGGTATGAAGAGAAGCAAATGCTTAATTAACTACAGCAATGCTGTCTTCTTGCTAGGTTGGGTGTTTCTAAATGGAAAAACTTTTGCTCTGTTGAGTATCTTGATGTGTTTGGATATATAAAAATGGACCTGGAAAGGAAAATGAGATTATGAGCTCAAAAGTTACAAAACATTTGGGCAGGCCTTTGCTTTCTTTGGTCTTGAAATTGAGTATGTGCCCAATATATATAAATGTCAAGAAGCAGGGAGGATCCAGCTTTACACATATAGATTTTCAGGAAAAACATGGACGTATGTGAGACTCAAGACTAAGAGTGGATGTGTGCTTCTCGTGAAAACTTTGACCTCCAGATCTAGTGTGAAACTCTCCACCACAAGCTGCAACTTCATACTGCGAATATCTCATTAAAACAAAATAAACCAAACAACAAACAAAACATAAAATTCGCTTTGTCCCATACTCTGCCTCTGGGATGTACAGACCAGTTCCAAAGCAAGGAAGCAACTTTTGAATAAATTAGAGGGTCTAGAGAGGGTTCAAGATACAAAGAAGACCACTGTGTGCTCTGTCAGGGCTCCTGAAGTTTCCACACCAGCCAGGGGTGTCTCTGGAGCAAGAATCGACTCCTGTGCCCCTTGGGACCACAGGAGTCCATGGGCTGCTCAGGCAGCAGGCTGGACCCCTGTGTAGGGAGGGGCAAGGGCTCGCAAACCACCCTCAGGTGGGGCCACCAGGTAGCAGACGTTGCATAGAAGACCAACCACAATTACTAGCTAGTCCCTCATACCGTTTATTACTTTGTGTGCTCTCTACGTGATTATTCATATTTACCCAGAAGCTTGAGAGCCAGAAATGACTAAAAAGATGGCACATGAATCCACTATTTCAAAACCTATGAACCAGGTTGTTCCGAAAGCATTTCATCAACTTCACTTTTCTTCTCGTGTGTTTCTGACAGAGTTAGCAATGGCAAAATCTTGGAGGAGGCAAGGCTTGTCTCTAGTGTGCCCAGTTTCAAAGTGTTGAGAAACTTATAAACCTTCTCTGCAGCCCTGGGCACCTAATTCTGGACCTCCAGCTGAGCTTCTGCTTTCCCAGCAAAACTCAATGTTCTAGACTTTCCCAAAGTCCTTGCTTCCTTGCCTGTACTCTGAATATTCCGCTTCTGTTTATTCTTAGAACCTTCTCTCTGCCGATGGATTTCTACCGTATACTTTTAATTTGTAAAAGGATTTTTGTCAGTCTTAGGTATTAATAACTGTTTCCTTATAAACATTTCTCAGGAAAAAAACATCCTAACCACAATGTTGGTCAAAAATGGAAAGACAAGACCTGGTGAAGTTTTTAAGCAAAAAGAAGTTTGGGGATCAGGAAGAAAAGCAAGCCTTAGATGATATTCAAAAATACTGACTCAAGAGATTTCCATTCTGCTAAAAACTTTGCCTCTTTTTTCTTTCTTTCTTTCTTTCTTTCTTTCTTTCTTTCTTTCTTTCTTTCTTTCTTTCTTTCTTTCTTTCTTTCTTTCTTTCTCTCTCTCTCTCTCTCTCTCTCTCTCTCTCTCTCTCTCTCTCTCTCGCTTTCTTGCTTGCTTGCTTTCTTGTGTGCTTGCTTGCTTTCTTGCTTTCTTCTCTCTTTTTCTCTTTTCTTCTCCTTTCCTTTCCTTTCCTTTCCTTTCTCTTCCTTCCTTTGTTCCTTCCTTTCTCATAATAACTCTCTAAAGTCAATAATTTATATCCCAATAATTTCAAACCTAGAAAATTCAATGCTTCTGTATTGTAGAATGTTTTCCTATGAACTTTGTTACATGTTAATTTAACATAAATAAGAATTTTAAAAATTAACACTGTGTACAAAAGATATAGAATGCTTAAGTAATCATAAACATCTTTTAATAAACTACTTTGCTCTAATTTAGTTTATTTAAGTACACAATACAAAGCAAGTTTCTTTATCAGACAGATGGGTGGGTGGATAGGTAGGTAGGTAGGTAGGTAGGTAGGTAGGTAGGTAGATAAATAGATAGACAGACAGATGAACCTCCCCTGACTACCCAGTTGGCCCTCACAGAATTTCAGTACTTAGAGACATGACATAAAGGAAGGAAGGAAAGAATAATGTGAATTGCCATTTTGCTTCAGATGTAAATGTCTTATTCTAGTTCTGTTGCTGTGACATTTGCCATAGGATAATCATAAATGAAAAATATGCAGACACATTTGAATCCAAAATTGAAAGGATGGTCTTCTCATTTGCTCTAGTTTTTCTTTTCTTTCTTTCTTCTTCTTCTTTTTTTTTTTTTTTTGGAAATAAAATTGTCTCTAGGATAAATAGGATTATTTCACTTCCAAGGTGAATGCTGTTGTAATTTCAACCCCTAAAGGATGCAATATTGGTAAAATATTAAAGTTACAATATTTTCTTTATCTAAATATCATTAATAATGACCATTGCTTACTGTTATTCAGAAGTCCAATTTGACTGTGAGTATACCTAATTTGCATTCTTTTATACTGAATATTTCCCTTTTGCCATCAAAAGGAAGAACTGGATCATTTACTCTCTAAATTTAGATGTGGAAAATCATTTGGAAAAAAATATTTTCAAAACCTCAGGGAAGCCAGTTTATATCTATAGTCAGATATTTTCCCTGAGTTTGAAATGAAGCAGTGTAGATCTAAATGTATACATGAAAATCCAAAAATTATTACTAGAAAAACCTATCATTTCTCTCCCTTAATGTAGCCATTGGCTAAAAGTAAATATTTGTTTATTCAGTAATTTATTTAAAATCCACTAAAAAAAGGAACTAGGGTTTTAGAGCAAGGTTTTGGTTTATTAAACAAACTCTCATCTGGCCACAAAGTTCTTTGTACCTACTTAAGTACATTCCCAAAAAAGATGAAAAAATAAGTTTTGTTTTTGCAAAAACATTTAGGGAAACTTTAATGCAACCTGAACTAAAATGTTAAATTCTTAATTATGGAAAAGTATTGGCATTTCTATAATAGATCCTATTGCATTAAGTTTATGATAACTGATACAGTTTTGAGGACATTCAGTTATGGTCCCGGTGAGGATCAGAGGTGTCATTTTATCAATCACTTTGCCAGCAAAATCTCACATTTGTGCCTGAAAGTAGAGACTCTCAAATCCTTACCTTCATGGAGACCCTAAAACTAGTAAGTGAAGAGGGTTTTGTCTTTACACTAAAATACTGAAGATTTGTAGAAGGATAGAGTTGATTCTTTGCATCACAGAGAGAAAAGTGAGAGTGGGGTGGTGGGAGGGAGGGGTGAAATTTGGGGTGGAGAGAGGGAGAGAATCTGCAAAGTAGCCTTAGTCTATTTGAATCATTCAAAAATACAGTGAATGGCTCATACATGTGAAAACTGGTTTGCAAAATTTAAATTACAGTATTTCTCTTCAAATTTAAATTACAGTATTTCTCTTCAAATAGATGGATTTGACCACTAAACCTTGGATTGCCGCAAAAGTTCTAAGACCCTCAAGGAAGGAGGCTTTATTTCTCTTATTTATTTCTTATGTATGTCTTCTTTTGAACAGTGCTTCTCAAGCTTTAATGAGCAAGTAGATCGCTTGAAAATCTTAAGTGCCAGATTCTTATTGGGTTAAGTTTGAGTTGACACCTAAGATTTTCACTTTTAAAAGCTCTTGCTGATGGTGATGTTGTGATGGCTACTGCTGATGGCCCAGGGGTCACACCTGAGATAGCCTGGCTTTAGAAGACTGGAAGAAACTCTGTGCAGAGAACATATGGAAGCACTAACCCTCTTCCCTCTTAGGTGAGTGCTTCCTATTGCCTGCTCTTTACCACCAGACTTTTCCCCGACAACCCTTCAGATCCTAAGAAACAGGAGATAGAAACCAGCACTTTTATCCTTAAGACACACAGTCTTATCACAATAACTCAACCTCTCAGTTCAGACAGTCCCCATGTTCAAGGACTTCAGATTCTCCTAGAATCTGGCTTCAGAAGTGATGGCAGAGACAAAAGCAGAAAGCTCAGAGGGAAAAAGATGCTTCTTTATGGATATGGGTGTGGAAAGATGCCTACTCAGTTAGTCATTAGGTATCTTAGTGATGTTTTTTCTCAATTGTAATGTAACTACATATTTATCTTGACAACAAAATTTTAATATGACAAACTACCACACTGGGTCAGTAGTGATAGTGATTTCTCTATATAGTCCATCAACTAAACTTAACCTACATGCCAAAATTTTTATTTCAGAAAAGTGGACACCATTCTCAGTTTACCAGCAGAAGAAGGGCTTTTGGGGGAAAATGTCCATCTCAAAATCCTGAAGAGGATAACTAAAGGGGGCCCTTCTCTCACTCAAGAGGTACTCTCCTCTCAAAGGGGTTTACAAACTGCCCCTCTAATATGCTGTGTGTTCTGCTCTCAAGCATGAAAGCCCATCATTGGTTTAAAATGCCAGCTAAGTTCACGATATCACCCAAGGTGTCTTCTCTACAAATGACCCAAGCTGTAGAACTTCTATCGTAACTCGTGTGTCTCCTCTCCTTTTGGTCATAATTCTTTCCCTCCCATTCACAGCTCTTCCCCAAACTTCAGCAATCTCTAATTGAGGTTTCTCATCTTGTTCTGTGGAAGACCAATACCCTCAATCGTAGAACTGGCTCATTTCGCTGGTCGGTGTTCTCTTCCCATGCTATCCGATGGCTACAAATGGCCCGTCGGATGTCTGTCTCTTGTTGACCTGGCTCCATGGAAGTCTGACGGAATTCTGTGGGAAGGTAGAGGAGGGAGTAGGAAGGCTGATTAAGCCATCACTTACGTTGATTTAGTAGTCAGCAGCTTAAACTGATGCTTTATCAACTCTTAAGTTCAAACCCTGGCTGGAAACTGAGTTATTCATCAAGAAGGATTAGAAAATGCAAAGGGTCCATAAATTTAACAGACTGATTCTTGTTATCTCCAGAGATTTTCCTGTCACTTAAAAATGATGTCTGGGGTACAATTTGCATCTAAAATGGCCTTGGAAAGAGGCAAAAGGCCAGCACTTCAAACTAATGAATCCTCAGGTTACAGAGAAATGCTCCCAGCCAAATAAAGCAAACCACATTCCACCATATTCCAACCGGACCCAACCCGAATCAGTAGCAACCCTGCTAGTGGACTTTAGTGTCTTTCTTCCAAGAGAAATACTATCCCCCCACCCCCGGCCCCACAAACTTTACATCAAGTAGAAGTCAGAGTGGAATAAGAAAAACAGAACAACAGGGTGGTATATTAAGTCAGTTTGGGCCCTAGTTTGAGCCTGGCCATCAGGTAGCTCTGCGATTGTAGACCAGTCATATTCTCTCCTTCAGTTTTCATTTCACCATTTAGAAAACAAAATATCCGAGGTCATTTCTGTACTATGACTATACAGGTTCTTTCCTTACTGTTTAAAGGCCGTAAAAATCTGTGATGTTACCAAAAAATGTCCAGGCTAGTGATTTTTCTAATGCACTGAAATGTTCAACCTCCCTTCCTACAAGGTAGGAACATGAACATTCAATTCAATATTTTTAACTTTTTTAGAGTTCTTTATGTCCTTCTCACTTCCACCACAGATTTTATTTGAAGTCTGTCTCTAGTGTGACATCATATCGTGTGGATCACCCATCTAATGTGTATGTTTGTGTGTGCACAAGTGTATATATACAGTTATTGAGATATATTTCTTCAAACTGTACTTCTAAAAGCAAAAAGATGTGTTCTGCTCATCTGAAATTGTTTTTTGGATGATATCATTGTAGGTTCTCACAAGAGTCCCAAGGTCATGCAGATGAGAAAGAGTGCTTCTTTTTCTTGAAGATTCTGACGAGGGTTCATTTAAAGATGAGACGTGTTGCCGACTAGATGGATTTTCAATATTTTAATAGGCAAAATAATTAGATCAAATCTGGCATGTGCCATAGTGGAATATCATTGAAGGATCTATTTTTTCTTTACATGTAAAACCTTAAGAAATACAAGGGTGCTTCTTAAAAGTAGCATTTTATGTTACAATATGTATATTGATTCCAGTAACTTACTTTCCATTCAGATTCGATCTTAGGAAAACCTAGAGAGATGTCAAATCTTATCATGTAAAAACCGAAAGGATTATGGAAAATGTATGTGTAATAGAAATCCTCTCGTGCGATCTTTTGTAAGGAAAGATATGTTACCAAGCATTTTCAAGTCGCAAGTAAGAGATACCCAGGCTAGGAGTAGAAGTGTTATTAAAGATAGTCAAGGAAAAGCAAAGAAGCTCAGGAATATTTTCTGTAACAAAGAATTGTTTGGGACACATTATCGTCTTAGTCCCTCCTATCTAGTCTTCCCCCACCCATTGTAAAAAACCAACCTGCTATGCATAGCTTCCTCTTACAGGCAGCACAGATGAGACCTGAAATAAAAGTAATGTGTAGTCACTGTGCATGTTTCCAAAGTCATCAGCATTAACCTTTTTGCCTCACCTAATTTAAATCATCTGCCCTTATCAATTTTCCCACTAGAAGGCGTTATTTTTCTATGTGACAGTCAAACCCTGTAAACCCATTGAGTTATTGGCATCACCAAGTTGCTTATTCGTTGCCTCTACTTGCTTGTAGGGTGTCACATCATTACCTGCTAAAATTTCGTTAGAGTTTTGATATGTAGTGTCAGCACACAACACTTCCTATGAGTGACCAACCAGTGGTCAGAGCTTTGCTCTATTCCCCGGGGGCTGAGTGCTCCAGTGGTCCAGTTAGTATTAGAGATATTCCTTCTCTAGCAAGAAGGTTACAATGACTGTTCTTGTAGAGAAGCAGTGGTTTTCTTCATATTTTGTTGTTTTATACCAGATGTAATGCTTTCTCATTGCTTCAAATAAAGATCCTACAATGTCCAGTTCAATGAACTCAGCAAGTTTGCTATCTCAATATACGATATCTAGCCTTAATCATTGTCACGATACAGTATGGGTGTAAACCATCTTTGAATGCAAATAATTCCTGAGTTAACCTTGTTAGAAGGTTTTAAGTGATCCCACCAGAAGCCATCAGAGAAGAGCTTAGCACTTTAGTGTTTAAGGCTGTGGCCTGATTTTTCTTATTCTAGAACTATCTCTGTTAGATAATATGTTCCAAGGTCAGGAAAGAAATTAGATTATGATTTTGGGACAAGACTAGAGAAAAACCTCTCAGCTACTTTGAATGACTGTGACAATATCTCTGTGACAGCGTTTTCATTTTTATGAGAAGAAGGAATAATTCTAGTGATGAAAGTACAGGCCAGATAAGAATGTAGAGTTAAAAATTCACAGTGCTTCCTTAAGTTTCAAAGTGTAAACAGCCACTTAGTCCACCTACCTTCCTGTTATTCCAATATGTTATTCCAAGATAAGACAAAAGCTGCAAGGGATAACTTTGGTTTTAGGATTGAAAACGTAAGATTCTAAAACTCTCCTTATGCCGTTTAGTTTATGCCAGTTCCTTGGGAAATAAAGGCTTTCTAGGTCTGTAAAATGCAAGCTTTACACATATTAGGACCTATATTTAACAAAACAAAACAAATACCCAAAGCTCATTCCAGATTCAGAATTTTTCTGTCTCTAATAATGCCCTAAACTCAACACGTTCAGTTGAAATTTCACAGGCTCTGTTTTCTTACTCATTTTGGTTTAGGAATTTACTAAACCCCTCTTCTATGGCTCCCTTACACTGTGTACAAGTTTCCATTCTATTCTATTTTTTTTTTTATCACATTGCACTATAAGTATTTGCTTTCTGTCTGTGCTCAGTAGAATCTCAATGAAAGCACAGTACACATTAATTTTTTTTGTTCATTTACCAATTTTTTTTTTTTAGGTCTTTTTCACCTTAGCTCTAGATAAAGGTAATGAAAAAATTACCAACAGAGTACAATATACATGTCACATTATAGCCATTTATCAGAAGTCTCAAAGTGAGTAAAGGGTGAAAAAAAAAATGAGTGAATCCATCAGTTACCCAAAAGTACTGTGTGGACAGCTAATTCCCCAGTAGAAACAGCAGAAGTCCTGGGACATGGTAGATAATTACAAATACTTCTCAAGTGGTGTCGAATAAATGAAGAAGAAATTATTAAGAGACTTTCAAGTCAAAAGCCATATTTTTACCCTTATTTTTCCTTTCTCCTTTACCTTTTTCATTGTCCTCATCCTCCATATCATTTGTATCATGTCACGCTCAATAACCAGCTTCATATTATCAGCAATCACAGAGGACTACCCATTTGCTCAATTGGGGTTTTTAAAAAATAAAATTTATTGATGCCATTGTCCCCGTTCTCCTTTGATATGAAAAGGAAGTGTCTGGTTACCATTGTAAATTCCACCGGGTATTTGATCACTAACACATAACCCTGGACATTTTCTCTCTGACCATTTCTCTGCTCTAAAGCAGATCATTAAATTGCTCCCAGGCAGAAGGGACCTGGAGCAGAACAGCAGGGCACTTTTGTAATAAGACCTCGTAAATGGAAAGTCCTGGATACCTTTCTCACTGTGAGAACCCGCTGAGACTGGTTCCTTTTAACATTGCATTAATAGGCTTTTCAGACCCAGTTAATTAAAGACAGTATATCTAGACAGACTCCCATCGCTCACAAGGATCGTAGGTACGGCAACTCCTAAAAGCCAGTTCTCATCGTTAAGATATGTCGGCTCTGCTGAAGCTTACATCGGTCGTCCTACACTTTGGTCCATTTGCCCAAATCTTCTGAAACTCAGTTTCCATCTTAGGTATAGGATTCTGGATCCGGAATGATGAAGGCCTATAATTCCATCGAGTGCTGCGGATTTAGACCCGTTTTATCACGACTGAGTCAGAGGCAAGGGCCATAGAGCTGTGATTAACCAAGTCCATTTGTTAAATCCCGCTGGTTAAAGGAAAGGCTTATAATTGCAAATATCATGGCCATACAGTTACAAACTGGGGGCCTGCTGGGAGACCAGACCTTCGTGGAGAGGTGTCATTAAAACCTCCACGTCTGTGGAGGTAGTTAATCACTCAATTAGACTCTCATTATCATCTGCCCCGCATCAAAAAGGCTTCCCGCGGTCGAGGAGGCCTTGTAACCAGTCACTTTGACAGGTGATCTCCTCCTCAGATACAATGGCTACAATAGGCCTTGGAGGAGCTATCAGCAGGACGTGGCCTGTATCTAAGCTGAAGCAGACTCCCCCGGGAGTTTAGACAGCCAGAACCAGGCAGATCAAAGGCAGGGAAACAGCTGATTCCAGACAGGCTGGTGTCAGCCTGGTGTGTCCTCTGTCAAAGGCAGATGGAGAGCCAACTTATTGATTGCTGGCCTCAGTATTCGGCCTGGAATAAAAGGTCTGGCCTGGGGGAATATTCCAGAGGAATGCCTTGCTTTGGAGGCTTCCAGTAGCACAGATATTAAGAATTTGCTAGCCATCCCTTCTAAGAAGGCTTGCTTGAGGACATCGAGGGTGAATTTGTCATTCTTCCAACAGAGAGTGCCATGCAAAGAAGATGCAATCAGAAGTTGGTGCAGTTTAAGACTTGGCCCTGATCGTTTAAATGTTTTTTTCAAACAGAGAGCTGGTCTCCTTGGGATAAGACTGTTCACTGGTGAAGCCAATAACCAACTGAGGATTTCAAGGGCCAAGCGACATAAATGGTATGATGTGGAACATGTAACCAGCAATATTTCCAAAATATTGGCAGCATATTAAAATAGGGGTGTTTATATTGCCCTGATACAACATTCTAACCTTTTCCCTAAAGAGACAATTGCACGAAAGTTCATAACTTAATGCATGAAGCATAGAAAGTCACCGTAGGAAAAGTACAGAAGGCGTTCTGGATATTCAGAATAGAATTTGTCCAGTTGGTCTTTATTTATGATAAATTTAGTAAATCGAGTAAAAACATCACCTTCCGATACCGTCTTTAAAATAATTTCTCTTAATGGCTCATGGTACTTACTCATCCATTCAAAACTGGGTTCTCTACATGAGCCAAATAGCAAACCCCTAAAGTAATTGAATCACATTGCTGAGTCATCAATGAATTTTATAATTTAACTTTTTACCAGGAGACTAGGAAAACATTTTCTCTGCTTTTTAGAGTGAGTCCCTTTCCTCAGAATTTAATTCCATAATAGACCATCTTGGTAAACAGGCTGAGTTGGCTTTATTTTACTTATCCTGCCCTTTTTTAAAATACTGGTTTTTTTTTCAAGTGTTCCTTTAACACTTGTGAATTTTTTCAAACTAAAACGTTCTTTTAAAATATCTGTCAAACCAGACACTCAACGACTTCTTTCCTGTGTGTTTTGTGTTCTGCAAAATAACTCATTAACAGGTTTATTGGCAATAAATTTGAGAAATGCTAATCCATTTTAATAACCTTTTAATTTAGAATACCTTTAGTTTTACAGAAAAATTGTGAAGATAGCAGAGTTTCCTTATATTCCAGATACTGTTTCTCCTCCTATTAACATCTCACATTAGGACTGTGTATTTGTCACAACTCATGAATTGATATCAATAGATAATTATTAATTAAAGTCTATACTTTATTCATATTTCCTCACTTTTTACTCATGTTTTTTTTCTGTTCTACGATTCCAATTAATATATCATGCCACATACATTTAGTCGTTATGGCTTCCTAGGCTCTTCTTGGTTGTGGCAGTTTCTTAGACTTCCCTTGTTTTTGATGACTTCAATCATTTTGAGTAATATGGGTTAGCGTTTTGTAGAATGCTTCTTCACTGGTATTTGTCTAGATTTGGTGTGTGTGTGTGTGTGTATTAGGCTATGGTTATGTGTCTGGGGCAGGAGGTCCATGGAAGCACAGCACCATCTGCATCCCATCGTTTCAAGAGTACGTCTATCAACGTAACATATCACTGTTGATGTTAATCTTGATCTTTCGGGCACAGTGGTTTCTTCATAGTAAAGTTACTCTTTTTTTTCTTCTCACACCACACTCTTTGGAAGGAAGTCAGCGTGGAGAGCCCATATCTCAGGAGTGGAAGTCACATCCCACTTCCTCGAGAGCAGAATAGCTTCATAAATGATTTGAATTTTTTCTGCATGAGAGATTTGGGAGGTCTGCATTTATTTATGTGTTAATTTGTTGATATCGATATGCACTCATGGGTATTTCTTTTATACTTTATGATATTATCTGATGCTATTAGCTAGTATCCAAAGCTTAAGAACTGTCCTTTTTGCCATTATAGATGGCACATCTTACAGATTTAACTCTTTCTAAAGTTGCTTAGAATAGTAAGATTGTTTCATATATTAATAATATGGTTTGACTACTTCCTGAGATCCCCAGTCTCTTAAACTATTTGCTAAGGGGCCATTCTTCGTGCCGGAAAGTTCCATGGGTTTTGACAAATGCTTAGTGTATCCATTATTATATTGTTATACAGAAGAGTTTCACCACCCAGTCCCACCTCTTGGCAACTATTAATCTGTTTGTTATCTTTCTAGTTTTACCATTTCCAGAATGTCATGTAAATGGAAACATACAATGTGCAGCCTTTACAGACTGGCTTTTTTTCACTTACCAATATACATTTAAAAGTCAGCTATGCCTTTGTATAGCTTGATAGCCCGTTCCTTCCATCACTAAATAGTAATCTCTTCTTTTATGGATGGACCACAGTTTATCCATATACATATTGAAGGGTTGCTTCCACTTTTTTATAATTATGGAGAAACATGTTATAAACAAGCATGTGCTTGTTTTGTGTGGACATAAGCTTTAAATGAGTTGAGTCGTTCATTACCTAGGAGCGAGATGGAAGGACTATAGGTTAAGACTGTTTTGTTTTGTAAGAAACTGCCAAATTATCTTGCAAAGTGGCTGTACCATCTTGCATCTTAACCAGCAATGAATAAGAGCTTCTGTTATTCTTCACCCTCACCAGTATTGTTATCATTGTTTTTCTTGGATTTTTGCTGTTCTAAAATATGTGTGTAGTGGCAGCTCATTGTCATTTTAATTTGCATTTCCCTAATAGCATATGATGCTGAGTACATTTTCATATAGTTATTTTCCATCTGTATATATCTTTGGTAAGGTGTCTGTCTGTTCAGCTCTTTAGCCAATTTTTTTAGTTGGGTTTATTTTCTTATTGTTGAGGTTAAGAGTTCTTTGTATACTTTGGGTATGCATTCTTTATTAGATATGTCTTTTACAAATATTAGTGTCTGTGGTTTATCTTTATTCTCTTAACAGAGTATGTCACAGAGTAGAAGTTTTTTACTTTAAGTCCATATTATCCTTTTTTTTTCATGGATCAATCTGTTTTAATTAGATTCTAGGGATTGTAAACAATATGAATCTATGAAAAAATATTCTCCCAATAAAACATTAATTTTTAATTGGAACTCAAAAGCACACTTACTCTATAGATTTTGTTTCAGTGACATTTGAATAGATTGTAACTAAGTTTATTTATTTAAAATGTATAAAAGTGACTTTTCAACTGTTTTATAGAAATTATTTTCAGTCACCCATTATTTGTTTTCAATTTATACCTGTCCTTGGTCTGGTCTTCTCTCTATATTTTCCTTTCAAGTACCTTATTTGAAAATAATCATTGATATGTTTTTAGTGTACCTTTCTAGCCATTTATTCAAAAACAAAAGAAAATAGAGCAATATCTTCAAGGCTCGGAGACCTAAAGACTATATACAAAACACCTTGTACATATTCTAGAACCTGACAGGCAGTTATGAAACATTGTCATCATCGGAGATAATAATTATTAATAAAAAGTAAATTATAAAAACAAGTAAAATGTCTGCACTGTGTCTATGCATTTATTTGGTCCTGGAAAGCAGGGTTCAATATAAGCCTATACGAGGAACAACTAGGATTGTATGTGAGAGTACATGCAGGGCGAAATAGTAGTTGAGAGCAAGGGTTTCAGATCTAGGCTGCCTTGGTCTGTATCCTGCATCTTCTACTTACTTAGGTGATAGAACAAATTGATCACCTTTTCCTCATCCATGAAGTAGATGACAACAGTATCATCTCTCGTATAGGACTCTTAGATGGTTAAGTCAGTTAAGCCATGTAACCCTTGGAAGAATGGCCGTCAAGCAATGAAAGCTACCTTCTCACTATTTACTGGTGTTTTTGCATTAGCCTGGCATTCTAAAAACATAAAACACCTTCTTTCTATAATCATCACTTGCTAGCAGCTTATGGCATCAAACTGTATGAACCCTTTACCTTCAGAAGTCTTAAGACTCTCCAATAAAGTTCGCTACTAAAAGCTATTTTTCTTCTCTCCCACGAGCAGTAAGAAATGCACGGTGACTGCAGGGCTCATGGGAGTGTAGCAGGAACACGGAGCTTGTTTTCAGCCAGGACTCCCTGCTGGACTGTACAGGAGGGGCCGGGCTGGGGGCAACTGTTGAGGCAGTGATGTATGACAAATGACTTGTTGCTGCAATGGATCATCAGAGCCCGGCTACCCTGGTGACATGTCGCAGTCATACATCATCAGAGCAGTGCCCGGCAGGAGCGGGAGCCTGGAAACCACCCTGCCTCATAAATTTTCATACAGCCAAATAAGAGAGCTGTAATTTTCTTTTCTTCTAAATTAAAGATTGACACTCAAGAGAGGAGGGATAGAAGAGTCTT
This sequence comes from Macroglossus sobrinus, assembly GCA_004027375.1. NCBI lineage: Eukaryota > Metazoa > Chordata > Mammalia > Chiroptera > Pteropodidae > Macroglossus > Macroglossus sobrinus. The sequence goes on from PVKZ01003205.1 coordinate 88,391, forward strand.
TCATATGACCCAGTGGCTTTCCAAAGTCCCCGAAGTCCCCAAGCGAGGTCCTTTGTTGATATACATGATCATCATTGCTACATGATGAATGAAGGGAATCTAGGTAACTCAGTTTGACTTGACCAGACTCTCCTAATGTCTGCTCTGGCACAGTCTGTGATGTACAGATGTCCTGTATTAATGGTCTGAGGCACTGGGTCGCTTGGTTATTCATTGTTTGTCTATAATCATCTGATGGGAGTGCATTCAGATCTGCTGTAATTTGTTAAACATGCTTAGCAGTTTTTATCTCTGTGGAGGTGGCTGTAGCTAGTCTCGTGAACAAATATGAGTCTTTAAAAAATCAAAACAGCAAAGCCCTTCCTGGGTTTTTGTGATACGACAGTGAATGAAGCATTCTAACAGCTTGCGTTTTAACGGGGTTTAAGAAGAGATATTAAAAAATTCTACAAATGATTAAGGTATTTTTAGCTATTGATAAATATGATACAGAAAACAAACAAACAAACAAACAAACAAATATAGGGCAATATGATAGAGATTCGGTGTCCATCTTAAGGTGGTTAGGAAAGGCATCCCAAGGAGTTTACTTTTGACTTGGGACCTCAGTGATGAGAAGAAAGCAGCCAAGGAAATTCAGAGTGTAGAGCACTCTAAGCAGAGGAGTAGCACATGTGAAATCCTGAGATAGTAATAAGCATGCCAAATTCGAGACAGAAGGGAAGTACTATAGCATAAGCAAAAAGAATATGGAAATAATTGAGCTAGTAGAGACCAGATAGGTAGGCAATTTTAAAATTATATAGAGACTTGTCATTTACCCTGAGGATTTTATCTGTCTGGTTGCAAACCATTTGAAAGTTTTCTCAGGGGAAGGGTGTGGGAAGAGTCACAATTTGGAAAACATTCTTGTTGCTATATGGAGAGAATGGTGAAGGAGACAGCATTGGATGGGAGCTTAAGATCAGTTAGAAAGCTATCAGAATCATCCAGGCAAGAGATGACTTTGACCTTGTAGTACAATTTTAATAGAATTACAATAAGTGTTTTGATTGGTAAAATATTTTGGAGGTAGAGCTGACATGACTTACTCATGGAGTAGATGTTTTGCATAAAAAAGAAAGCAGAACCAGGGGAAATTTTTAGATTCTATTTTTAAATGACAAAGTGGTGGTGACATTGTTTACTAAAATCTCTAAAACTTTGGAATAAGTTTGTAAAGGGACATCAATACTTTTGTGTTTTTTGGCCATGTTTTATTGAGATGGCAATTTAATATTCTAGTGGAGCTCTCAATAGGCAGTCTGATATATAATTCTTGAGCTGGGAGACAGCCAGGTCTGGAGATTTAAATTACAGACTCTTTAGAGTATAAATGATGTTTTAAACCATGAGAATCAATGAAATCTCTTGAGACTTAGCTCAAAATGAGAAAGAGAGAATACTTGAGGATGGAGCTCCAGGACATTCTAATGTATGAGGTCCAGGAAGGGAGAAAGATCAAGTAAAAGGGGGAAAAATAAAGATGAAAAGACGATAAGGTAGAAAATAAAACCAGATGAGTGTTAGTCTGGGGGGAAAAAAGAGAAAACAAAAGGTTTCAAGAAGGAGGGAGTCAACTGATGCTAAAAGATGGTTTAAAATAAAAACTCAGAATTGAGCGTTTTTGAAAAGATTAGAATCGTTAGTAACAGAAATATGAGAATTGTCTATGGAGTAATGGGGATGAAAATTCAATTGCAATCATCTAATAGCTGAGGAAGTAGGAGCAGACTATAGACAACTCTTTTGATGACTGTTGCTAGCAAAAGGAATGGGGAAATTAAACAGTTACTGATGGTGTATATGGGGTCTAGGAATTCCTTTCAAAGATGGGTAATATTAAGTGATATTGGAGTACTAATGGAAACGAACCATGGGAATGATAGAAATGGTGGAAGCATGAGAGAGGGGGCATTCCAGGAGTGAAGCCTAAGAAAGTGTGGGGAAATACACCCAGAGTATATATATGTCCTTAAATAAGAGTAGAGAAAGTTCATATATTTAAAGAGAGAGAAGTCACACCATGTGGTACAGATGCACGTAGATTGGCAGACATGGTGATAGTAAGATAAAATAATTCTTACGGGATTGGATCATTTTTTTTTTACGAAGTATGAATCAAGTCTTTATCTGAGAATGAGGAATGAAGGTGTTAAAGATTTCAAGAGAGAGACAGTGGAGAAATGTCATCTTTAACAAGAAAAATGCTATAAAATATTTACATAGTGTATTTCTAGGTTGGCGCTTATTTGTGAGCATGAATTTCTCACCTTTGTTACTTCAAGGAGCGCTCAGATCCTTAGATCCAGGCATTAAATAAGTGGTCGATCAGGTTAACTAGGGTTAGGTATTGCTGGGCGTGTGTAAGAACATGTGCAGGGGATTGGCTATGAATTGATTAAGAATAGAAATAAAGACTTGGCCAAAAAGAGATTTTGATTAGTAATGAAAATATAATGCTGTAGATGGGTGGGAAGGTCTTGATAAGTCAGTTCTGAAGTGGGGGAACCAGAGTAAGTGAACCGAAAAGTTAGTAGTTGATAGATGGTAAAAGTTAGCTATATTTGAAATGAAGATTTTAGAATTGGTATAGTTATTAGTGACTACAGAGTCTCAGATATGCCACTGAAGTGAACAACCATATAAGTTAGATGAGTGAAGAAGCGCTGTAGAATCTCAAGAAATGAAAGAACTGATAAACCGTTGGATGACCATCTGAGTGAATATCAAAGTTGTAAAGAATGGTAACAAAGACAGAGGTTGCAGAGAGTAGCCCAGGGGCCAGAGACCCACTGGCCAGGCTAGTCTCCTACCTTCAGTGGTTCTCACACCCAAGCCCTGGGCTGATTCCACAAGGCATCTATTCAACCCCACATTTGAATAAAGGACTAGAAAATGCCTCAAAGGGGGAAAGTAGGTAGTGGGTCTCAGGTGGTTTCCCGCCAGGGGAATGACACCTGGATGACACTTAAAAACCATTCCAAAGTGTGGGGAGCTGAAGTTCAGGGCCCGGGCCAGGCTCTTCAGCTTTCTACCATAAGGTGGTACTGACTGTATGTAAAAGAAAATCATAATATAGTTTTGCTAGTATTATTTCTTTAGTGATTCGTTTTTATAAAAAATGGTACATGATTCATAAATTTAAAAATATAATTACTTAAATGCTTCTGACTTTTGTCCTGTTTTTTGTTTGTTTGTTTTTGTTTTTCTTTCTGGCTGACCAAAGTAAATACACCTGAGAAACAATTTTCTTACTAAGGAACATCTGTATGTTTTACGTTCCTATGGAGGAAAATATCTATACTCTTAATATATGCTGTTGACCCTTCCACTGCATAATTGCTTCTATTGTAAATGATATGCTTTCCTGATTCACATCCACATAAAAATAAATAACAGCAGACTCAGTGCTGCTAAATAATTTATATGAATGATATCATAAAGCAGCACCAACATAAATGCTTATGATCCTGAAACGTGGGTGAGTCTGTTGCTTGGTTTATAGGAATGTCTCCCTTCCAAGTTGTAAAAAGTAAAAGATGCTGATATAAATGACAGAGAGATAGACAGAGAGAAAGACAAAGAGACATGTACAGAGAGACACACACAGACAAAGACTGACAAAGATGAGGATGCAGTGTCATGAGAAAAATATGCCTAAAATATTAGAAGAAACCCCTATGCTATGGAAGCTATCCCAAACATCTTTTGGCTACTATGAAAAATGTGAATACATCCAGCTAACTGGCTGGAAAAAGCTTTCTGGGGCCTTCGGTTTTTTCTGAGGCGGTACCTGTGTGGTTTCATTGAAGAGTTTCTTTAGCAGACGACATTGGAAATTCAGGAAAAAGGCGCCAAGGGTTTCTTAGAAATGTATTTCATGGTACAGTATCAAGGGACAGGATTTATTTTGGATATACTTCCATGAGAGAATTGAGATGCTGCAGGGTAATTTTGTTATTTTTCTCCATATAATGTTAATGATCCTAAATTCATTATGAACCAAAAATTAACATGCTACCAACAGTTAATCGGAAATGCCTTCACGTTTCTCTTCTTCTTTTCAAAATTTGAGGGGACTTAGCTGTGAAAAACACCTTGCTCCCACTTATCAAAGAATCCACTGTATGTGAATTCTGGTACTCTCTCAAATGTGTATTTTTTTTTTCCTTTTTCGTTCATTTTTCTGTTCAATCTCTCCTAAAGAAACACTGCAAAAAGTAAACATGCTGGATTCAAACATCTACAAAATAAATTAATCAGCAAATAACACTCTAGTATTCGGAGAATTGAGCTAGTCTTTGAGGGGAAAGGTAAGAAGTCTGCCCACCTGGATCCCACTCACAAGAAGAGAATTCAAATGTTAACGTCTCCTCCTTTATCCCAGGTACCTTCCATCACAGAATCACAAAATGGAGTGTACAAATGTCTTGTCTTCTTTGTCCCCATTCATCGCACCTTGTGTACTCTCACTGAACCAGACACCACCTGGCATTTCATACAGCCAAATATCAATTATTGAACCTAATAGGTAGGAAAAAAAGATAGAGACAGAAGACGCCACAGTGAACTCTAGAGAACAATCTTCAACTTGTTTCCATTTGGTTTTTGGAGGGTTTTATTTTAACATGAGGACGATGACATAACATGCAGAATTTTTCAGTTCTCAAAATAATCTAATGATTCATATAATGAGATTTAATGAGGAAAGTCACTTTCTCGTTTTGCCTTCGTGCTTAGCGCGACTCTCCTTATTTCCATAGAAGGAATTATTTATATCACTTCTGAGATTGATTGTTCCAAACCACCAACTTGAAGAAAAACAGCCCTTTGCAAATCTTGCTTCTTCACACTTTCCCTAGAGCAAGAGATACTTATTTTGGCTTTTGAAAATTTTTCTACTCACTAGTCTATCCTTAAGTAAATATCCCGTTTGTTTCCACAAAGGGCGTAATTAGCTGAACCAATGAAAATGTTACTATGAATATAAAAATGAAATGTTCATGGATGATCTTCAATTCCAATAATTCATTTCCAAATAATTAAGAATTCCTTCATAATTCTTATTAAGGGATTGGGCTGTGTACCTTGTATGTACTAGTCTTCAAATCAAAAGTCATAACGATGCCAGAAAAAGAAGGAAAGAAATTGAGAAGTTTTCATGTGAGGAAAGACAAATAATTAGATGTATTTAGTCTAGAAAGCAGGAGACTGGGAAATAGTAATTAATTATGAACTCAAAAATGGTATATGAATGGGTAGAGATGAGAACTTTTCTCTATATTTAGACAGTTATTAGGTGGAACCTAACTATTGGTTCTCTTAGTACAGAATGCCTCTTAGAGAGAAATTGTGATTTATTTATCTCTGTGAACCTAATTTATGTCTATGAACCTAGGACTTAACCCAGGACAGTGTCTCTCTCATAATCACTAGAGATGTGGATTAAACTAAACGAGTTACTGAGTGGGCTACATGATGACTTCGGGCACACTTTTAAATTGGGGGATTTGCCAGTGGAGTGAAAAGCTGTGAAGAAACTCAGATAATATTAGCATTTCCATAGAGTTTTACCCTTAATTCCACATCCAGCTAATTTTACACTTTATCTCTCTGAACATTTATAAATTAAAGAAGAAATACAAAGAAAAATGTAAATACATTTAATACATAAGGAAACTGAAGCTCAGAGAGTTTGAGAAATGCACACAGTCTCACACAGCAGGGGATTATATTTAGGTCTGTCCACCTCCAACAGCTGGACATTGTCCTTTATGTTATATCATCATGTCTACACCACTCTCCCTAATTGCTTGACTAAGAATGCCTAAAATTCCACCGCATTTGTTTGAAATGGTCTTTAGTAGGAAGCTTTTCATTTTGGTTATCTGAGGTAACTAGAATTCCAGCTTCGATAGTTTATCACATTATTATTACTATTTTGATGTTCTACTTGCAACTTATGCAATTTAATCTATATGTGACAAAAATGGCAGTTCACAATGTATAATAAGAAAATGACAGTTTGTCAGCAGAGACGAGTTCATTATTCTTTTCTAGCGAGTTCCCCTCAAGTCCTTGAATCCCAAATGTCAATCCAGCTGCAGACACAAAGATATTCATAGATCGTGCTCTGTCTTCTGTGTGGGATCCTCCAAAATCCTTCAGAAGACTTCCCCTCATTTTGGTCCATGTCCTTCCCACCACAGTAATATTCTCTTTGCAGTGATTCTTCACACCACGTGACTGTGAGTCCATCAGTGTCCTGCTACAATGAGAATATACATGGTTACGCTTATTTCTGGGCTTCAGAAATTGGAAAATCGAGACCTAGTGAAAATAAATGACTGGCTACAAGGGTGCTATTCCCACTGATGGATTAAAGACCAGCCAGGAAAAAACTGGGGATGAATACACATGTATCTTTTCACATATTGATGCTTTGTAAGTTTTATACCTGAAATTGTCAATGTTGCTTTAAAGAAAAGTCAACACCAGCATGTTATGAAGAAGGGGATCCAGTTGTGGGGGTAAAATGAGCAAAATATTTCTAGAAGGCATTTTGAGATTCATTCATCAAAGTCCTTACAAATAGTCTTTTGATTCTGTAATGCACAATTCTGGATTACATATTTTCAGGAAATAACAGCATTAATACAAACAGGCATGATCAGAAAAGCTCCAAATCATGCTAACCAAAATTTTAAATTATGAAAATGTATAGCTGGTTAGTTAAATTAAATAATATTTATATTAAACCTTTTTATGATATGGGAAATGCTCATAACAGAATTTATTTGAAAGATATTTTGACATAGATTATAGAGTATGATCCATTTTTAAGGACTAGAAAGTAGTCACGGTGAGATTCATTTGCATATCCATGTTTCCAACTGCTGTTAGCACAGATCTTTGAAAACATTATTTTAGGTAATTTTTCCAAAAATTATATCTTAATCAGAAAAAAATCATAATGTTCCATTGGGCATGGTTGTCACATTGAGTGAGTCTTTAGACAGGAGAATTGGGTTGGGCAGTAAAAATTTATAAAGAAGAATTAGAATGACTTGTCTTAGATTTGGGTACTTGAGCTCAGGTGCCCACAGGTAGGTGACAATGTTCCAAAGCTTAGTGGCCATCAGAGTACTCAACAAGACCTCCACTATTTTGGTACCCTGGCAGCTTCTGTGACTGACTTCTTTTTCCGAATAAATTAAAACATTTCGGACTGTGCTCTTAAGGCTCTTCCCTTTAGCCTCCTTTTCAAACTCTGCATCACGTTCCAAGTAGCCACTAGATTACCTGTCCATCTGAGCCTGAACACACCGCCGGCGTCTGCGCCAACAGCGAGCCTTTCCCGCCTTAGGAAGATCCGGTGACTATAATAAACCCTGCTTGTGAAACTGTCTAATCTCAAAGAAAGCTCTTCTCCATTCGAGTGTATTGCGTCCCACTCATGCGAGGTCATGGAGTGTGTTGACAGTACCGTACTATCTCACTATGAGCATTACAACTTCATATCTCTATTCAATGCCTGTAAAAATTACACACCAGCTACGTATCATCTACAGTGATCAAAATACATGGGTGGAAAACAGAGGATGGAGTCATGAGAATAATTTTTTTTCTCTTTTACATTTTACATTTATTTTCACGTTTTACTTTTTAAGCTCTCTTAATTCAGCCAGAAGTACTGCTTACATTGTGACAATAAAAGCCTGATACCATCTCAATCGGAGACACCTTGTGTTCATTAAAGTTGGTCTCTGGTGTTTTTACGGCCATGAAAAATCCACATAGACACACATCAACATCCCATAATGCAACTCAAGCAACAAAACCACTGCTGATCGGTAGCTTGTTCCTGTATTTACATGTTCTCAGAAGATGCAGAAAGAAAAATAGATCGATAGATTAAAAGGTGCCTTCCACGCAACCACATCGAGCCATTCCTAACTGTGCCCTAAGGCTTTTCCTGCCATAGGAGGGCCAATAAATACAATAAATAAATAAGCGGAGGGAAATGCCTTTCCCAGCCCCCACCTCTCCTCAGCTTACACCCTGCAGCAGACAACTCAATTCCACTTCCATCATTATTTTAGCTGGCAGTTGCTTAGACAATTATCCAGTTCTTATTAAGAAGCCTAATTAAATTATTTATCATGTTGACCTCCCACAGTATCTAATTTCTTAAAATTCCCTTACATAAGAATGGAACACTATTTTAATTCGTGAGGGAGAGAGAGGAGAGAAGGGAGCAGCAGAATAGTAAAGTTATAAATTAACCGTGGAATCGTGTGATCCCAGTGATGCTTTTGCTCCCGACTGCATTTGGGACGCAAAGAGAGTCAAATGAATAGCAACATTGTCAAAGTTGATTTCTCTTTGCTGTCAGTGAAAGTGTCAGCAATAATTCACCTTCGCTAATTGGCTATGTCAGTATTAAAGGGAGACGTGAATGAGGGTTATTCTCATTCCACGTGGATGAAGAGCTTCCATTTTCCTGAAGTTTAAAAAGAAAACAGACTTGTTAGAACCTGGGCCAAAATGATATCATGGCAGCATAAGACATGGAGGCACCATTCTGAAATGTTCTTTAGCTGTTTTTGTAGCAGTCGTAATGGCACTAATTGAATACATTAGAAAATGCCTTCTTTGATATTCTGCTCTTTATAGCAATTAACTGAATTAGGGGATAGAGCTATTTGGCTTGTGTTATCCACATAAATATGCCTAACACTGGAAACAACCACATGCTCTCATCTAATCCATCCTTTTCTCTGAAAAGTTATACTCTGGATAGAAGTTTGTTCTTGTTGCTCCATCCAGCCAAGACTGAGTTTTCACCCCTCATTTAACAAAATGCAGGGTATTTTCAATTGTATGCTGTACTCAATTCAGTGGCTAATTTATTTTTCTTTCTGTTATACTCTGGCTACCAAAATTTGCAGGCAAATTCTGTGAACATCCAAAGCTATAAAAACTTAACACATCCATAGACTATATTAGTGGTGGTGGGGGCGCATAGTGTTAGCCTAAAACATTAGCTTTTGTAATAATGAGAATTCACCACAGGAAGTTATTTATTTACGTCAAGGTAATATTGAAAAGCTGCTGATTCCTTATCTTGTTTTATTCAGCATTGCCCCATGCCAATAACCATTTACGACCATCTCTAGCCATGAGTTCTGTAAGCATTTTGTTTTTAGAACTGAAAGTTTTAATACTGATGAGAGAAGGTGGCCTGAACAGTGATCCTAAGCATGTTCCATGGCTGTTTTTGTTTGTTTGTTTGTTTGTTTGTTTGTGTTTGCTCAGTTTGTTTTATAAGTAGCGGTTTGGGGTGGAAGAAAGATGTAAGTGGGTTAAATAAATAAAGTCATATTTAAAGGCAATACTCATCGAATGTTTGCAAAACGAATTATCTGACTCTTCCCCTCTTCTCATCCCTCTCTTATCTTCCTGAGAGTTTTGTTTTAGGGCTTCATCTGCATATTAGAAAGAGTCAAGTGACCTAAGGAGATAGTTATATAGACTCAGTTTTTTATTACCTTAATTTTAAGACTTAAAGAACTAGAGAAAATACCAGTGCAATGTATTCTGCAGGGAGACTACAGCTCAAAATATATATGTGTGTGTGTATATATACTATAAAGCATCCCTAATACATCATGAAAAAAGACTGCTATAAATGATTAAATGTGAAAATAAGTGTGTCTGTATGCCTGCAGTAGCTTCCTTCTTACTGGTCTCCTTGACTCCAGCCTCTTCCTGTTTCCAGCCTGTCCCACATTCTCCTGCCAGAATAAACTTTCTAGTGGCGTGGAGAACCCAATGTGAGCCTAAACTATGTCTGGGCATGTCGTTTAGACTGATGGACAGTTCTGACAAGACATTTATCTGTAGTTGGGCTCAGGAAGTCTTTTGGGAGAAACTCATCTTGAGGGAACAAGAGAATTAAGAAGAAATAAAACTTGATCAAGTAATAAAACCTGAGTTGTCAGAGGTGAGAGATGATTCTGAGTTCAGCCAGGAGCCTAGGATTATTCTACCTGAGTTAAAGTCTTCATCCAGAGGTTGGCTGTGGGGCTGGAGCTAGAAGAAATATGTTACTAAAAACTCAAATACCCTAAGAGCAAAAGAATCCTTACTTGGTATCCTGAAAACTATGGGAAACACACAAAGAGTAGAGTTTACTTGCTCTCATTTCTTTGAAGTCCATGGCAGACTTTGGGGCCAAATATGTTTCGGTGTCTAGGTGGGAACACTCTGGGCTCAGAGCAGGGCAGGATGACTGCTCCAAAGCAGCGCTGTCAGAGCTAAGCAAGAGACGTGTGTGAGCTGTGCGGGAATTCGGTGAGATGCAGAGCAATTCAGGAAAGAAGTCCCAGGTCCCTTCTGTAGGGCTCATATCACACAGGGACAACCCCTGGGGATGGAGCACATTTATTTGTGAGCATGCGCTAGATGCTCTCCAAGACTCTGAGAAATACTTGAAGAAGCTTTAGATGAGATTGAAATATTGAGTGATTGTGTGGAAAGAAAGAGATGGAGGAGTTACAGCTTTAAAAAAATTTTTAAATCCTATGGAAAATCAGAAAATGCTAACATTTAAGTACCTTGGTTGTGACCCAGATGAAAGAGATGTTAACATTTTGCCATATTCACTTGGGATTTCAATTTTATGCTTTTTCCGTTTAATAAAATAAATAAATAGATAGATAGATAGATAGATAGATAGATAGATTTTCCTTTCTATTTTTCTATAAGTTGATATATATAGATCCATAAAAAATAATCAATGCTTTTGTTTGTTTTTGAATTTTAATTATAGCACATTATACATAATTTTCAATGCTGTTTTTACATTTATTTGGTAAAGAAACTTGATCTAGTTCTTTTGTTTAAAACACTGTATAGTATGCCATCCTTCGAAGGAACTGTAATTAATTTACACACTTGAGATACCGAAATGTATGCTATTGTTGTCGAATTGAGCACATTTTTACTCACAAATTCATGGTACACTTCCCATGTTCAAAATAGTCCAGAACCTTTTACCTGTATATATGGATTAGAACTCAAGCCATTGGGCCTGGCATTTGGATGTGGCCACACTGCCCCCTGTTCAGGCTTTTATCTGTGTCTTTTATAGAACATGCTGTAGCCACTCAAATGGCCATTCCATAAACTCCTCCTGCTGTTTGTTTGTTTGTTTTGTTTTGTTTTGTTTTGTTTTGTTGTTTTCTGAAATTCTTTTTTCTGTCATGCCTACTTCTCTCCCACTGCAAACCAACACCTGGCTGTTTGGTGAATCACGACTCAATTGTCGAAGCCCAGATTTTCGCACTGTTTTGTTAATCCCCAGTTGACATTACTCTCCCCTCTTCTGTGTTTTCATATGTCGTCTCTATTATAGAATTTGAAATACTTGGACTTACGCTTTGGGTATGACACATTTGTGCCTTCCCAGATTTTGATCACCCTGAGATTCTTTCATAAAGTAAACATAAATGAATCCAAAGTGAACAAAGTAACGATCAAGAAATGCCTATGTAAATTGAGAGCAGATACCACTAATATCAGTCTTGGGGGTCCTCCAAACCCATAAGCCACTGACTGCATTATCCTTGATGTCGGCCACACTCTCTAGAAGAGAAAAGCAATACAATAAAAAAAAAAAATATTATAGGACATTGTTGACTGTAAGGGGTAAGGAGCAGGAAAAAAAATCATTTTCTATTACTAATCTCAGAATAGGGTGTGTGCGCAGGCACACACACGCACACATGTTCCTTGGTCAAATACTTCATCTTGATGATGAGCAATTCACGTGGTAATATCCGGGGTTGTTCTGGACAGAGCCGCTTGTGTCAGAGCCCAGCCTTTTGGGGGAAGGAGGGAGACCAGGGCCTGAGAGGTACAGAGGGGTACTCATCCTTGTCTCTGTCCCAGGTTACGAGATCCCGCCTCAGAGCCAAAACCTGCTACACCATTAGTAAGAAAATCACTCGGCTCCCCCAGTCTTTTGCGTCCAATTTATGTCCAATTTGCAGACTTTCAACATTGCAACCTCACAGTTCATAAAATCAAACTCAGCCTGGGCTAAGTCTCCAGGTAATGGATTTAGGATCACGGGAGGTGTTACCTGCAGTTCATGATGGGTAACTTTCTTGTTAACTAAAGTCCCTTTAGCTAAATGAGTTCCAGGTTTAAGTCTCCCCTCTCTTTTTTTTGGCAGGGATTTTGGGGGCTCGGGGGTGGGGTAGGCGGAGAACTTTATTAGGCTGCGCGTGGAGAGCTTTTCATTGCAAAGGCAACAGGGGGGAAAAAAATGGGATAAGCCAGTCTTTGTATAAACGAAAGGTGGTGAAAGGAAGGCTGTGTATGGGGACTCGGGGATCAAGCCTCCGGCTCCACTCGGCTACACGGGGACTCTGGGAGACGGCCTGGTGCTCGGAGCCCAGCCTGGCCATTTCCGCAGGTAACTGCGGCTCTGCGGGGGAGGTCCAGGGAGACAGAAACCGCAGATGCAGCGGGGCAGGAGGGGCGCAGGGCGGACACTTGGCATCTCTTATCCCCTCCCGTGGCTTCGTTCTTAAGCAACGAATTCACTTTCATCCGCTCCCCCTTGGGGAGTCAAGCAGGTCGATTTAATTTTCTAGGCGTGTGTCTAAGCACGTAGGTGAATACACACAGCGCGCGGAAACGTACGTGTGTCCTCGCGCTAACGACCAAGGACCCACTCCAGAGGCCTGTGGGAAAGAGCCCTGCTAAGACTAGTGGTTCTTTAACTGTCAGTCTCAGTAGTCCGGTTAATTGGATGTCTATGTTTTTAAAACAAGTCATTTATTGAGTCACTACACTTAAAGAGCTAATGAAATGCCATTTAATTTGGGCCTTCTGTTATTCCTTAAACCAAGGCTAGCTACTTCTATATTTTATTTCTTTGAAAATAACTTCCCTTATAAAATCGCATGGCTGCGTGTATTTCATCTCTTTCCTGTATGTACACTTAAACTCTTAAACACTTCACAGAACCTCTCTGCTCCCCATAGCTGATTGTGTTTTTCCTCTGTCTTTTTTTTTTTTATGACATTATCGTTCTGTCTTTGTTGATCTTTCAAAATACCTTTATCTTTTCCAAAAAGAGTTCAGATCACTATATTTCAGAGAAAGAATGACTGTCTCACTGAATTTCATGGTCAGAGAATCTGCTTACTTAAATAAATACAGTTCCCAGTCTTGGAGTTTTCAGTGAAAGAACTGAGTCATTCCACTATTGCTCTTTTGTATATATTGAAAATGCTCCATTGTTACATACATTTGTTAACAAATCATAGATTCTCCTATCATAGGGTGATTGTGGACATATGGGCCAATTTTATACATTGTTTATTACCAGACTAATAAATGATAGACTGGCTCTTAGGGTATTATGGTACTTTCCTTTACCAGAAGGCTATATATTATGTATGTTATATGTAATATAAATATATTAATTATATGTAATATATAACACATATATATTATAACATATATATTAGTGAACTTTATTGTGCTTCCTTTTCATCATCTATAAGATGGAGATTTTTTTTTAACTGGGTTAGTAGAGTGTTGTAAATATTAGAAATAATACATATTCCTAGTAGGTGCTCAGTAAAAAGTGGGAAATACATATACACATGTATGTGTGTGTGTGTATATATACACACACACACACATACACACACACATATACGTGTATATATGTTAACAGGAAGAGGTTTCCACAATACTATTCTTGTCTGAGTCCCTTCACAGCGTTTGAAAAAAAAATGTTTTCTAATTCAAAAACTTACATAAATTCATTAAACCTTCTCGCTATTATAGAAACACTTATCACACATGTTTGAAAAAAGTCTTTGAGGAACTATGCTAGAACACCTTGAAAGTGTGTCACAAAGATTCTGGTATCTCAGTCTAATTATTCCACACAAATGAAATCATCTAGAGCAACCATAGAATAACCTTGAAGATTTGTTGGACTCCTCTCTGGCTGATGTCATTTCTCTCTTTCATCTGGTTTAGCTTTGAGGGCAGATCTGCTCTTCTTGACATATGTGTGCTGTTCTTTGCTCTCATTGGCTCACAGGAGGTAAAGTGGTGACAGAGACTAGACTTATAGCTCAATGTCTTGCATCAAGTGTAATTTAAGGAGTGACCGCCATGCAGGGACTCAATGTCAATGACCCAATCTCTGAATTTGAAGCAAAGGAAGTTGAAGGACTTATTGGGAAATTTAAGTCACCTTTTAGTCATGTGCCCTTCAAAAATTAAGTTGGTCATTTATAACTTGGACTCCAGACTAGTGGCTTTGGTTTGTGTCAGGCCTCCAGAGGGAACCGTGAGCCAAATGTGGTGTCCTGGACGTGAAAGATGCTTCACCTGAATCCCAAACACCTTTTGCTGCCATGTGCTGCTAAGTATCTCATATACTTACAAGCCAAGCATCAGAACATGTCTACAATGTGAGGTTGAGGCAGTTATATATGGTGGTAGCAGTATCCTATTTTTTTTTAAAGATGGGGGACCCTTAGGTGTTCAGGACTTGGCAAACAGATTTAGCAAAGTATTTTTGATGTAGAAATGTGGAGAACACTCTTTCCTCGGGACATTTGTCTTTTATTTCTGTTCACGACATAAATTATGAGTTTTAAAAAAAATGTTGCTTTTAATTCATCCAAGCTCTATTTGTTCAAGAAAGCATTAGTAAGATAAATATTAGAAATGTAGAAGCAAGGTTATTAATTGTTGAAAATAATATGATTGTCTACAAAAACAAGAGAAACAACAAAAATAATTATAAGTAACAAGTACATAAGTTGTTGGTGGCTAGCTATAAAAAACATACAGCATGATGAATTGCTTTCTTAAAAGTCAACATTAGCCTTGAATTAAATTTAGGATTCGTCACTGGCTGGGGAAATATTCTCAACTTTTCTGTATCTATTTCTTTATTTGTAAAATAGAGTTGATGATATTTGCCATCTCAACAATTATTATAATAATTGGTGCAGCATATATAAAGCATTCAGCATCATGCCTCCTATAGAAATGTCTAATAAAAATAACTGATTAGTTTTAATTATTTTGAAAATAAAATTAAAGTGATCTTTTTCATAATTGCCATAGAAACACAAAAAAAATATTAGAAAAATTTCAGATAAAATACTAGATTTTACTATGGACTATAAGATATACTTTCAGTAAGAATATGCTATCTTTAGAGATTAGGAAAATCAGTATTAAAATGTTATCAGCATATATGCAATCCATCTATTGAATATGTAAGGTATACTGTGTGTTAAACACTGTTTAATGATTAACATGTGCGTGTGTATCAACTGCTATTCATATCAACCCAGTGAAGAAGGAATTATTTTGCTCAATTTATAAAAGAGGATATTGGGAGGTTAAAGAAGGAAAAATGAACTTTTACACAGCTGGTAACTGAAGGAAACTGAAATCGGATAGAAATATATATTTCTCATTTGAAAAACTAATAGGATTTTCAAGTCGCCTAATGTTTCAGCGTTAGTCTGGAAAAGATTATTCCATGAGAGCAGCCAAGGGTAGTTTTCAAACAAAGAATAGCATATGTCCAGTTGTCTTACCAGGTATCAAATGTGTATTATAAAGCTATGAATGAACAGATTGATAGTACTTGCTTTAAAGTCAGAGTCTAAGACACACTCCTACATCTAGATACCTTATTGCATGCAGGAAATCACCCCAAGAGTTGGGAGCAGGGACCCTGGCTGGGACAATGAAAGAGGCAGAGCTGATCTGGGGATGTACTATTCAGATGATAACTCAATTGGGCAACTGTGCCTTGGTCTCACTGGGGACACTGAGTAGCCACTTAGAATGCCCCTTCTTCACTGAGGCACAGAAGAGCAGTCCCTAGGACCACACACACTGGCCAGGGGTTGCCCTTGGTCAAAGGTGCTGTTCACTTGCACTTTCAAGTGTGTGCACGTGTCATTGTGGGTGATGGTTTCACCAAGCATCCTGTGCAGTGGTCATAAAAAAAGTCCAGGGGCTGAAAAAAAGAGATTTCTGTTTTTGGTGGAGGCAAGATTACTGTCCGCTCATGGCTACAGCAATGACTGGAGTGTAAAATGGGCTGGAAAGATGCCTGAGGCAAGGGACTGTATGAGAGACAGTGAAGTCACTTATAGTATAAGTGCCATTTCAAAAACACTGGGGAAATGGTGTTTTATTTGATTATGGAATTACAAAAACTGGCTAAAATATGAATGGACTAAAATTACATAAAGTTCCAGGTAAAATACTACTTTAAATGGTAAAAAATAAAGATACTAAAGGATTAGGAGAAAATACAGGTGAGTAGTTTTTTGTTTGATTGTTTTAGTTTTAGTTTTTTTAAAAAACAATCCTAGAGATAGACCAGACCTTTTAACTATGATGTTTTAGACTAAAAACCGTGTATAAAAACATCACAACTAATTTTCGAAGTGTTTTTAAGTTAATCCAAAATAGGTTTTGCGTTTCAAAAAGTTGCTCCTTTCTCTAACTAAACAGTCTTATTAAATTAAATAAACATATCTGAATTTGGGCTACTTAGTTGCCAAGTACTCAGACCCACTCTCTGTACTAACATTCTGTATGGAACGTTGTGTGTACAGCACTCAGTAACTGAGGAGCATATGATCAAAGGGACATCTAGACTACTCTTAAATACATATCTAAAATCAAGTCGAATTTGTACTCTTAAGCTGTTAGGGTTATAGATCTACAGATGGAGTATTGGAGAGTAAAAGTTTTCTCTTCTTAGCTATTTTTTTTAATGTGGTCATTTGAGACATATCTTTTTTTTTGTCAGAGTTTGAGAAACTGTGATTTAGTGGTGATGTCCACATGTGCAAAAATAAACAAAATAAAGGACTCATGTAATTAGGCAAATACTATGACCACCATCTTTTAGCCTCCACATCTAGTCATGCGCAACTTAAAACTTTTGATCTATAAACATATCGGATTATTTCTCTATTTAGTATTTATAATTTGATTCAATGTATAGGTTCAGAAGGTGGCCTGATTAAAATAGGATAGCATAGGTTTATTTTTAGGAAGAACTTTCATAATCAAACCATTTTCAAAATGCTCTCAAATGAGCAATGAATTTGAAACTTTTTCTAATTCATTTTCAAATAATTTTAACCTTTTCTCTAATACGATCTTCTATTTACAGTCAATATAAATTGGAAAAAATAAATTTTAACTGTAAATATTCTCAAAGACACTTTATGTGAAAGGCTAAGACCTAAACGAACAAACAAACAAAAAAAAAAAAACACTTTAAAATGTGTAGTTTGTCAGAAAAAGACTGTATAGAAGAAAAATGGTCCTAGCCATGGAATTCTAAGAGTGCAGAATTGCCCCCCCAAATAATTGTAAAATGGCAGCTTTTTAATTTTCTTCACTCACCTATTTTTTTGTGACCATGTTTTTTCTGAAATAAATTTCACACTAAATGGGACCAAATGTTTCCATTTGTGTTTCATCTGTTAAATTACTTTTCATCTACTTCGAAGACTAGAAAACACATGTGATGAATATCAAAACAACTGGAAAATTAGGTGAGGAGAAAAATTGGGCACACATTGATTATCTAGTGTAGCCTAAACCCAAAGAAACTCGCACTTTGAATTTTTCAGTTTTTGGACGTTAGGTAAATATGATTTTGGATGAAATGGGTGATGCTTTTCACCATGGACCATGGAAGGGGAATATCTCTGGGAAATAATCAACAGCTAGAATTTGTTCTGGCTTGTGCTCCTTTTTCCTTTCAGCTTGTCATGTTCTTTATAATTTTTTTTCAGTTTAATAATATGCAAAGACTTGAATGTGCAATGCTATCATACTTTCCACTGAGCTTCAAAGAAAGAAAGCAGAATGAAGCTTGTTGTAAACTTTTATTTCCATTTTCTGCTTTATGTAACCTTATGTTAGTAGCTCCAGTAAAATGTAACCACATTAACCAACACTTAATTTAGACTAAATGACGAAAGCAAGCCAAAAATAACCCAGAAACAAACAAATTTGGAAAGTGTATGTCTGTCTCTACATCAGAGCTTGTCATGTCACAATTTTTTCTTTGTTGGCAGGGAATAGAAAAATGAAGATGATTTAAATTCATTGCTAGGAGTACTGAGGCAATCAAGCTCAATAATTTTTTTTCTTTAGTCTGGGTTACATATTTTTAAACTAAAAAATTATAAAACAAAATGAAATTATCTTTTGTGAATCTTTGCTAAATTCAAATTAGCTACATTATTACTAGTCGCTTCTGTTTTCATATAAAGTTTATTATATGTTCAATGTATTAAAACTCATGAATTTCTATACAAAGTAATAAAATAATAATACTTTTTATTATAATAAAAAGTATTATCTAAACATACTGTGAGAGTTTAATAATAGAAATATGATGGGATAAATTCAGTGTTCCTTAAAACACCTACGTTTTCTTTTTACCTACTTATCAATCAATAACTAAGCTGATGCATGAGCAACTACAAAACACTTTACATTCATTTAATGGTTTACAGCATACAAAATAATTTTGTATCAGTTGTTTCATTCAATACTAGCAATTGTCCATGATATGTGATGTTTCAATCAATATTAGTGATAGAGCACAGTTCAATTTTGGATCTGTGATTCAAGATCCAGCTCATTGCTAGAATATCTAAATCCATTGTATGTTTATATAAAATAAATGTGCACCTTACCTATTCAGATGTATATAGTTGTTAATTGTATTTATTTTTGAAAACAATAGCCTGGAATTTTAGCAATCATGGAAAACTAACATGCATCCAGGACCTACTTATACATGGATGTGTATTTCTGTTCCAAATATGTATTACTACATATCATTTTTGGTAGGACAAACCTACCAAATATTAATGGCTTAAAACAATAAGCATTTTATTTTTTTGCTCATGATTTTGCTATTTGGTCAGCACTTTGCAGGCATCGGTCATCTGCTTCAGTGGACTCAGCTGGGGTGACTTAGGTACGCATTTTCAGGCAGCTAATCACATGTGTGGCAAGCTAACGTTGATTGTTTGCTGTAACCAATATACAGTTGTCTAGTAGCCTCGGTTCACACTTCCGGTTTCTTGGTTCTTGCCCTCCAAGCTTCTCTGTGTAGCTATAAGGAAGCTGGGGTTTCCTTACAGCATTGGGCTTGCAGGGTAGTTGATTTCCAAAAGAGGCAGAGCAGAAGATTCCTAAGGCTTAGGCTCAGAACTGGCACAGTGTCACTTCTGTTGACTTTTGTTGGTTAATATGATTCACGGAACCAACACATATTTAAAGGTAAGGGACAACACAAAGGTGTGGCCATCAGGTATGTTCCACTGGGAGTCACCGATATATAACACAGATGCTTGTACAGAACTTTTATTCATAACGACCCTACCCTGAAACTGTGCAGACATCTTCAGTGGATGCATAAAAAAAAAAAAAAAATGTGGTACTGCCACGCTATTGAATGCGACTTAGTAATAAAGAGGAGTGATGAGGAATGGGTACAAGAACTTGGATTAACCTTAAAGGAATAATACTTAGTGAAAAAAGCTAATCTTAAAAAGATACTGCATGATTCCATTTGTATGACATTTGCGAAATAACATTCTATAGAGATGAAGATGGATTAGTTGTTGCCTAGAGTTCTGAATGGTTTGGGGTAGATGTGACTATAAATGAGTCATTGGAGAGAGCCTGTGGCAATGCTGTAGTTAAGTATCCATATTGTGGTGGTGATGAGAGAAGTTACACATATGATAAATTTTCACAGAGCTACACACACATATACACACGTGCACACACACAAGGAAATGCATAACTGGCAAAGTCTAAATTCTGTGGAGTATACCAATGTCAAGGTCCTAGTTACAATACTGAATTTTAGTTATTTCAGGAGGGGAAGATACTTTCCTGGTTTCTTTCAACTGGTCTAATAATTAAATCTACATGAGGCAGATTAACAAGAGAAAATACCCAAATTTAATACACACATACTAATGGGAACCCCATATACATGAGAGATTCTAAGACAGAAAGAGAAACTGAGGTATTTATGATGTTCTGAGCTAAGGATGTGGTAAGGCACTCTGGGGCTTCAGAGGGGTGGAAGGTCATTAGCAGTGTGATAAAAAAGAACAGATATTCAGCAATCAGAAGTTTGCCCTGCCCTATACATAGATCATAGAAAGTCACCTTTGGTGATAACTCTTATATGAGCAAGGGTCCTACTTTATATTCTTTAAGGGAGAGGCAAAAGTTTCTCAGGATCTTGACTGCCTTCAGCTCAAAATAATTCACAAGCCACAGTAGCACATTTTGGGGATTGGTAAATCTGAAGGATTTTGACAAACTCTGGCCCATAAGAGTGGTCCCAAGTTGTTCCGTACCTGGCCCTGGGGGTAATTTAAAGTGGGGAGAATAATGACTTGGTTTGATGTGTGAGAATTTGATAATAGAGGTAGTTAGGGAAATTGGACTCTGGATTGGCTGGTTTGCATAACAGAAGCGTGCTCACGGGCAGATTGTTTGCTGTCTCTAAGAATTTGTTAACTGTGAGAGGGCCAGTCTCCTTCCCTGAGATATCAAAGCATCATCAGATATAGAAAAAATTTTTTAAATGATTAATAGAATATACCACTTCCTAGTGGTTGTAGCACCAGAATGTTATTTAACTCTTTAAGACTCAGTTTTTCCCTTCCTTGTAATTTGAATAATAATAACACCTAACTCATAAAGTTGCCTGGAGGACTAACTAGGAAGTAATCCATACAAAGCACTTAGGACATTGCCTGGCATCTTTAAATACTCAATAAAATACGTTAATACTGTGCAGCCTTGAACTCTTGACAAAGTACTACCTGATAAAATGGTAGGCGGGTTTGGAGATTTCACTAAATCTTTGCTCAACAAATAATTTATATAATTACTAAGGTCATATATAGAATTCTGTTCTCATGAAGCAAAACTTCTATCTAGTTTGCATTTTAGTGTTACTTACTCTAAATTCCAGGCTAAACCCCAGATGGGAATCAATACATTTGGGTAGCAAAGAAAAATATTAGTACTATTATAAGCTATCATGTGTATACAGACAACTATGCCACAGGTAGAAAATGATTTGGAAATTACCTGCATGAAGTGCAATATAGATATTCTACTTTGAACATCAGTGCTCTAATGGTTTCTTTTGTGGCAAGCTCTCACTTTGATCTATGCCCTATTCCTAGGAAATGGTTGCTTTTCAGGTGCATTGCACTCAGGGTGCACGTAAAAACTTGTTCCTATTCAAAAGTTGAGCTCATTTTTTTTTCATGAAAATAAATCATGCTTTGTCAGCTAGAGAGGGTTAAAAGTCAATTGGTAAATGGAGGGCTTCACCACTGATCTGGGGAACTTCTCAGGGGCATCCAGCTAACTATGACACCCCTCATCACTCCATAAATTAAAAGTAATCTATAAATAACAACTTACTCCAAATTAGATGGAAGAATAATATTTCAGAAGATGTGGAGATAGAAGAGACAGGTAGTTCCCTAAAAAATGAAAGAGCCCTCTTGAGCAATCTCATAAGTATTGCTTAATATTAGTCAATGTGACAAGCTGAACACAGGCCTGATAAAACCCTAAAACAATATAAATTGTCTAAGAAAATTGAGATACGAGTGATCCACTTAAATAATAGTCTGAAGTCGGATAACTTTACAATAGTACTATATTTTCTGCAATATGATATGCAATTAATTCTTCCTTAAGTAAACAAACTGATTGATTTTTCATTATGCCAACATCTCACAATAAACCTGGATCTAGTGAACCCCTTTCTTTTTGCTTATTTAAGTCTTTATAATTAATTCTGGATTTATGTCATTTGCTGGTCAATGTTACAGTCACCTTTCTAACTATTTTAGCAATTTTAAAGCTGTCGGAGCTCACAGGAGCCACTGAAGCAGTGGGTGATAGCCTACGGTTTTAATCTAATCCTCATTTTGGAAAGTTTTATTTTCCCATGCTATGGCATTTTCCTTTAGCCAAGTAATTAAATGTTAATGTCTTCATTTTATGCACAACAGTAATTCGAGTTGAGTTTTCAGCTGGACAGATGTAGCAGCATAATTTCGTACAATACACAGTCTAGTAACACTTTTCCTTTTTAATTATTTTTTTCAGTTGTAGCCCCCCCCAAACTTAAATCTGTCAATTATGTTTTGTCATAATTGACAGATTTAAACAATTAGGTTTTACAAAGGTCCTAGGAATTCTCCAGGTAATTTGGTCACCCTAATATGTGTTCTGACGTGGTTTTCTCGACATCCACTGGCTGAGTTCCATGGAGGTATTTCAGGGCCACAAGTGGAAGGGACTACTACAGCATCCCCAAGAATTCAGGACGTCTTAAGGATCTGGTACAGTTTCCCATGAACCAGGTGGTACATGATAGGCAGCCAAGTTCAAAGCTTTACTTTGTGCCTGAGTCTCATGGTTGAGATGATATTCCCTTTCACTACATTTGAATATGCTAAATTTTCACCAAGTTTTAAAATTTGTTTATATACATAAAATATTTTATGAGTAGTCTTTTCAGAGTAGATCTTAAATGTTCTCACCACAAAAAAAGAAATGGTAATTATGTGAGCTGATGGAGGTATTAGCTAATGATAGTTGTAATCATCTCCCAATGTATGTATGTCAGATCAACAGTCCATACACCTGCAACTTACACAATGATGTATGTCGATAATATCTCAGTAAAGCTGGGGTGGGAGGAAGAAGTGGCTTTCAGTAGAAACTAAACATAATGTACATAAATTATATAGGCTAGCAACTCATGAGAAAACCAGAGAGAACTATTATCTATTCATTATTTATTCTTAATTCACTTTGCTTTAAAAAGATTTTAAGCCAGCTTCCAAGGCAGTGTCTCTTAACCTGTATAATAAATGATTTTGTGACAAAAGACTTTGCACTGTATACTTGTACCATGCCTTCATATCATTTTCATTCTGTTTAACCTTATGCTAACTGTATGCCTGAAGAGCCTGGACCTCGTTGCTCTGCAGTAGTAAACTTTCTTTCCTGTACCGCCTCCCCAGTATGCCTCGCATCCTTTTTCTGTTTCCCTGGGCAACAACATCCATCACACATATTTGAGACATTGATTGCCAGTGTAATGGATACAATAAATCCGATTATTTTGAAAGGCAAACAGATTGGTGGTGGGGTCATGGTCACAGAAAGATAGATACGTCACATGTTTTAAATGCTCATCCATAAAATTGCCAATCGATTCCATTTTGGATTACATATAGATTAAAGGAAGACGATATTTTTAATGGAAAAAACAAATAGAAAACACAATTCTGCAAGGAATTGTCAACTGATTTAAATATAAACTGATGCTTCTCTGTTCTCAGACTAATTTTAGGATTAAAACAAGTTGATGACAACTGATAACTCCCAAGCCCCCAGAAATGGCCATAATGCACAAATATGTCTACCCCAAATAGGAATTTAGAAAGGGCTTATCAAGTCGCTTAACTTTGCTCTGATAAATGAGCCTTTCTTAAAAAAAAAAAAGTGTTTTTTTGTTTTTTCGTTTTTTTGTTTTAACTCGGTTTCTAAGTGAGCCAGCTGCAGATGCCTTTTGGGATTTTTGCAGTGTCATTATGAGAAACCGGCTGTCTAGCTTTCTTTCAAACTCGCCCGAGCTCTGTCCAGGTGTTGAGATTTAAGGATGTGCCATTCCTTACATCAGCTGCACAGGATAGACTCTCACCCACACTGTCAGCACCTCGTGCACAAGAGAAGGCTCTCTTTGTATACTTCCTCAAGGCACCTCAGTGTAGCTATCTCATTCTGTTTCAAATTAACATCAGTGGTCATTTCCGCTGGTTATCCTGTGTAAAAGGAACTCTATATCCTTCAACTGTTCTCCGTTTGCAGGGCACCATGGGAGGCTGTAAAGATATGCAAATTACGTTGTCTCAGTGTTCTCTCATGGGTACTTTTTTTTTCCCCTTCCTCTAAGGAAATCTAAAAAAACATGTTAAGAGTTTGGCTTTTAATACCGGAGGGAAGAAGAAAAGGGGATGCAGGTTCCCCCTATGAATCTTCTCTTAAGGACAGATTTGCCAGTACCATTGAATGTTACAGCTTGGGAATATGGCAGGGACATAAAAGGTTACACGGTAAAATCACTCAAGAAATTTTACAAATGAAAAACTGTCCCTATTGCTTATATGTTTGCCACTTATTTTGCTAGAGATGAAATTTTGTCAGAAAGTGAATTCTACAGATACAATTTTTAAGTATATTTAAGTTGCTATGGTGAATAAGTGAGTCTTATATCTGAACTAATAGTTAAGAATATAGTAAGGGCTCAAGTTCAAATTTTCTTTTTCATTGACCATATGATCCAGATGACTTAAAATCTCTAAGTTTCAGTTTCCTCATCTCTAATCTCAAGATTATCTAGGTCATGGTACTGTTACAAGTCTAGCACGAGATAATGTTCCTGTCACATGGCCATCATTTATTCTAGGGAAGCTATTACTGTTACTGTTACTGTTATTTCATTATTTGAGGAAAATAAGTCATTGATTTACTATTTTACATCCTATGCAGTATTTGGGAATTCTTAATGACACATTTCTGCATCATGGGTCTGATCAATTGTAGCTGAATTCACTCCATTAATTCATTCTATATATCAAGGGATAATTTAATATTAACTTTTCCTATCATATTTAAGCCTGCACCTTCTCTTTTTACCTTAGCAGCAATAGAAAAAAAAATGATACAGACTTAGTAAATGGTTTATTATAAAGATATGTTTATAATTTAAATACCCTATGATAGATTACTAGTAGGTAGTATGACACACCCTCTTGCACATGGCGATAGCCCTCACTCTTCCTCCTCGCTCTTCCTGATAAAATCCAAATTGTCTAAATAGTGGCTGCTGATTCACAGGAATAATTTCTCCATCTTTGAAGAACCAGCCTTGACCAACTATTGCAAAACGGAGATGCTGAATGACACCACCTGCTGAGGCCCCAGCTGGAACATTCCTTCAGAGCCCTCTCAGGTATTTTGAAATGATGCTCATGGTCCCCTTGTTGATTTCCTTCCACAGCAGTCTGCATGTTTCCTTTTTTGCCTAAGTTTAAAATATACCCTGCCCCACAGAGCAGATAACTTACTCTCTATCATCTCTCATGTGAAAAATGACCATTTGCGGGACAATGGCAAATTACAATTACTGATAGAAAAGCAGACCATCTGAGACAAATGTCCATATATCAGGGATGGCGTAAAGGACATGTAACCTTAGCATTTTGAATATTTTAAGCCAAAAAAGTTGGAGAAAATGGTAGACGCATGAAGGCCACTGTCACTCTGACCTCCTCCTTTTCCTTGAAGTTCTTTCCTGGGACCCTTTCCTGAAGCATAAGGGTCATGAAACCCTCCTGTGGGAGATGCCATCCCTATACCCCGAGGAAAGGGGCATCTCTGCCTCTGAGAAAAAAGGGACACCAAGCAAAATCCTGACAAACAGGCCTTTTTGCTAAACTTTTTCTTTTTCCCCAGTTATACTTCGACCAACCATCTACTCTTTATCTAGCCTCACATGGTGGTACATAGGTCTTGTTATTTCGTTGGGTCTCCATCATTTTCATGGAAGCTCCCATGTCACATGAACTTTATACTAAATAAGTTTGTTTGCTTTTCTCCTGTTTAATCTGTCTTTGTCAGTTTAATTTTAATACCCAGCCAAGGACCCTAATAGGGTCAGGGGAAATTTTCCTCCCTTCCATCAGCTTGGTTTTAAATTCTGGGAGATGCCAAATTTACAATTCATTTCTAGAAGTCCCTTTCAACAAAATCTTCCAGTTGATTAAATGCTTTCATTAAAAGCAAAGTATCCACCAGCACTCTTCCCAGAAAATATAAGAAATTCTGATGTGAAAACAAAATAGGTAAACAAAAGCATAGCTGCCTTAGAAGAGATTGGCCTGGGAGAAACTCATATGTATTCCAAGTTGAAGAAACTATAGGCCAGGGACCATCAAACTGAAATCTACATGTTAAATCCAGCTAGCCTCCTGTGTTTATATGGCTTGTATATTAAACATTTTTTTTTACATTTTTAAATAGTTAGAAAAAATATTTTAAAAATCATGTTTTGTGACATGTGAGTCCTCAAAGGTTTGTTAGAACATGACCATGTCCATTTTTTTTTTTTTGGATTCCATCTGCTTTTGCCCTACAAAAGCAGAGCAACATGGTTGAGAAAGAGACCATAGGGTCCCAGTGCAGAATGTATTAACTACATGGCCCATTACGAAAGAAGTCGGCCAACTCCTACTACAGGCCAATGGAATTATACATAAACTATTAGAGTCCCATTTACCAAGTTAGTTTTCATCAAGTTAGTTTTCCTTTGTTTTGATAACAAAGGAAACTGCTTGTATTATACAGTTAAGGAAATCAAAGCACAATGGGAAATTATATACAGTGTAATAATGATTATGCAAAATCAAAACGAGTATCTTATTTAAAAAGAAATATGCTTAAATATTAACAGTACTTGAGTTTAGGTTGAAAGTACACACAATCTGACCCCCCTCTCTGCTTTCTTGGGATGTGTCTATACACTAGATAATCAGAGGAAAGTTAATTTTTAAAAAAGCTTTTAAATGAAATTGATTTGTATGACCTGTTCAATTATTTCATACTTTGGTTCAGGTAAGTTAAAAAGGACTCATATTTTATAACTATGTTCTGCTAATTAAGTTTTCAAAGACTACATCTTGTTAACTTGACCTCTAAAAATCCATGTAAACATATTTTTACCAAAAAAACTCTTCCATTTTTAAAAAGCATTGAATAAAAATCAAATGATAACCTAATTTAGTATCTCCATATCTTACAAGTAAAACAGATATAGATAGGTTACTGTTATTTTGCCAGACTGGGAAAAATAATGTTCATGAATTAGTTACAAAGTATAAATTTAAAGTGTGAGAAGTAGTTGTTGGAGTTAAAGAATATATTTTAAGTTTCAAATGATGTATTTGACTGTCTAGTTTTATGTGGAGAAAATACATTTATAGAAATATTAATTTTGTGGTAAGAATTTTCCATTTTTAATGTTTTTTTCAAATGAAAAATGATAAAATAATACCGACAGTCAAGCTCTGTGCTATATTTCAAGTAAACTAAGAACAATATAGTTCCAGCAGATGTTTACATGTTATTGAAATGAAATATGGAGACGTGGCTTGCAGATTTGATAAAGATGTGCATATATTCAAGGCCAGGTAACTACAGATTTATGTAGAATTAATTGAAGTTAAAAGAAATGTATCTTATAGATTGGTTTTCTGATCAAGATTTGCACTGTCAGTAATTTTGTAAATGGCTATCTAGAGAGGATATTTGTTTTTGGCTAGGCTGATGTATTAAGCCATTTTGGTCATTTCTCATTTACAAAGCGTTTGTTTGCCTCCGTTTGCTTGGAGCACATTGAAGCAAACAGAAATAGGCTTTCCAGTCATTCTAAAACCAGGTATTTTTTCAACAAAATGCATGATGAACAGAACTTTAGAGACCCAAGTAAGAAATTGATGTCTGTAACAAAAGCTGGTCTTTCTTCCAAAATACAATCATCATTTCTCAATGATTGTTCTTTTATGTCTTTACAATTTCTCAATTCCTTTTTGTGAAATTAAAGAACATAGTGTTTTGGTTGGAATGAAAATAAGTCAAAAATGAAGCAAATTATTGTCTGAATGCTCAATGCGAATAATTCAAATAGCTAAATCCTATGAATGAAAGCACATGAAGTTACATTTGGCCATGCATCCATGTTTCAAGAGACATTATTAGCTTGTAAAAATAAGACATTAAAATCTTGATTTTTTTTCTTTCCAAATTATTAGATCAAAATGCATGATACATCTGACAATACCCCCTTCTACATTCAGGACACATGTTTTTCTCTGAACTTGAATAAAAACCTCAGAATTCTCAACAAGAAACCCAAGCAGCTACTACTACCTGTTGAAGTCAGCGCATGAGACAGAATGCGTCCATACATTGGACGTGAGCTCCTTAGAGGCTAGGCTTCCTTGCATTCATCCATCAGCCCTTAACTAGAGTGTCATCAACAAACAAGTGTCACAAGAAGTTGCCGGAGCCCGCCGGCTAAGATCGAATAGTCCCTGAGAGGGGGAGTGAGGATTGAGAAAGATAGAAAAAAGGAGAGACAGAGAGAGAGAGACAAAGAGATAGAGTCGGGAAGGCTAACAGTAAATACTGCGCCCAGAGTCTATTAAGCACAGCATATTTATACTCTTGGAAATGCATGGGAAGCAAAATCCACAGATATTCTAACAATTGCTGACATTTACATAAGTTCTCTCACAACCTCTTTTATCCTATTCTGTCTCCCATTCCCTGGGGCAAGGAACATTCAACTCTTTACATTAAGCCAAACTTCCTTCTTCTGCATAGAGCCCACCTGCCCTGCAAACTTCTAGCTTGCAGGCAACTTTAACCTTGTCTCAAGACAGGCAGCAGAAATGGC
Source organism: Macroglossus sobrinus (assembly GCA_004027375.1). Lineage (NCBI taxonomy): Eukaryota > Metazoa > Chordata > Mammalia > Chiroptera > Pteropodidae > Macroglossus > Macroglossus sobrinus. The sequence goes on from PVKZ01003205.1 coordinate 117,123, forward strand.
TCCCAACAAGAAGTGACTCTTAGGCTCACAACAACCTATTAAGACTAGGGACAATACTCCCCATTTTGCAGATAAAAACACAGCTCCTTGGCTTTGATTAATCTGCTCAGGGAACGCAGCTGTGAAGCAAGAGAACCAGAATGCAAACCTGAATGCAAGCTGAGCTCCGACACCTGGCCAGCTGACCTCTGCACCACACAGCTTCTTCAGCAAGTGGCAGTTACTTCTTCGGTGTTGAAAGAGAGATCTATAAATGTGATGTTCTAGCTACAAAAGGAAGAACATGCGAAAGGAAGGATAGGTTTGCTCTTCATCACCTAATATTTCCAACCCTAATCTACTCCACCCCAACCTCCATTCCATACCTTTATCACCATCACTGTCATTCTCCAGAAATGACTCTACAAAATTACACATCATCATTAATCATAATTAATTAATTTCTATTGCTTTTTTTTAACTTTTGGAAATATTTTCAGCTTAAGGGATCAATTAAAGTTTTTCCCAGAGGAATCAATCACTGAGAACAAAAAATATTTTTGAAGGTCAAGGCAACTTGGTGGTGTTGCTCCTAAAATCTAGCCACATAAAGGTAGTTCACATTTAATGTGATCAATCGCTCATGGGAAGCATAGGAGACAAGGTACCAGGACCCATCATCATTTTAGGGGCTCACAAAAGTGTTTCAAATTATTTTCAAATAAAAAAAATGCACTTCATGGTCAATGAAAATAATCTATAATACTAATATATTTATTTTCATACCAATACAATTGTAAAATATGATTTTAACTCTCTCTCTCACTTGTGCTCTTTCTTCCTTCTTTCCTTTCTTTATTTATTTAATGGAAGAAAGGATTCTCACGAAAGCAAAAGGGCCCAGGGTCTTAGAAGTCATGAGATGGCCTTGGTTGCTGATAGGAGAAAGTAACTATTCACTTCCATGCTTTTCATTTCTCCCATCAAGCAACTGAAACACAGAGGAGAAAAAAGAAAACATAAAGCAAAAACCTTTTTGGTCTAATTAGTAATTGAATCTAAAAATACAATAATTTTTTCTTATAACATGATCTCCATGATTTTATAAAGAGAATGGATATGGATTCTCACCTTTCTCTGATCTGTTATTTCACAAGAAACTCGGAAATTTTATTTTTTTCTCTGTGCCCCAAATATTCTATTAAATAACCAAACAGATAACAATAGCGACAGAAGTAACATTTTATTTCCATGTTGCAAACGATAACTTTTCGATTTTCTTCAGGGAAAGAATGTGTTCACTTTTGTTTCATGTGTCATGTGATTAAGTAACTTTCATTGTTAAATAAAAACAACTTTGATAACTTGCCACATATTGGTATGAATGCAAAAATAATGATAACTGAAAAAGATTTAGCTACTAAATTTTGAGCTACTAAATCTTTAGCCTTCCAGAAATTCTCAGAAATCACACATTAGGCTTTAGGATATGACAGACCAAGACTTCCAGATTTGTCCTATCCAGTTTAACTGCAACTAGTCACATATGGCTGTTTAAATTTAAGTTACTCAAAATTAAGTAAGATTAGAAATTCAGTTCCTCGGTCGCACTCACCATATTTCAAGGGCTCAGTTGTCTCATATGGTGATGGCTTCTGCATTGGGAAGGGCAGACAAAAAACATTTCCAGCTATACAGAAGACCCGACCGGATTTGTGTGAGAGGCTATTACGAAAATACTTCAGTTTTTGTAGGCCATCTGGTGTTTGCTGGAACTACTCAGCTATCATTGTTGGGGGAAAGTGACCATAAACAGTATGTAAACAAATGGGTGTAGTTGTGTCCCAATAGTTAGTTTACAAAAGCAGCCAAGGGGTCCTCCATGGGTTGCAGTAGGCGGTTTGCCAACTTCTGGACTAGGTTATCCATGCAGGACACTAAGTGCCACGTTAGACACATGGCAAACATTCAGTAAATAGTGGTCTTTTCTATTGTGAGTGTTTAAAAATAAGAAAAATAATGCAGGACCAGAAATAACTTAGAAGTGCAACAGTTTATGTAAATGCAGTGTGGTGGGTTCCAGTAACGTAATTGCCATAATTAGTTTAATTTAATGATATAGGGGGAAAAAATATACTGAAGAGTATTTACTGGAAAGGAAAGATGCTCCTGATCCATCTTCCTATTTTGATAAAAATATATAGATTATGAACCTAATTTATTTAAAAGAGGGAGAAACACACATGGATAGTCTCGCATCTCCGTGTAGTGAATGACATGTTTTAATGTTGTTATCTCTGCTTATTTGTGCTTTAAAGCATTTTTTTTAACATATAATCGCTTTTATCTTTACAATTGGAAGAAAGAAAACACTAAGCAAATAAAAATACCTGGAGTTTTAGTCTTCCCAGGACATGTTCTTGATACTAGTGAAGAAAACACACCAACCAGGCTCCATGCTCACCAAAGCAAGGCATCATCCAGTTCTATTCTATTTAGTCTGTTTCTATGCTTACCTTGTATAAACACCATTGGCAGGAGACAAAATAATAATAGAGCAAAGGTGGTCAAGCATGTAACTCTTGAGTAATTTAGGGATACGGTTTAATGGACTGCTGGGTTGTTTATGACTTGAAGATAGCCATTTGGAACTTCAGGGAAAACTTCATAGACAAAATTCCTTCTTTTCTCACCAATTTTGTCTCTTTGTTTACATCAAGATGACACTAAAAATTTAAAAAACCTTTTCTTTCTATAGGAACCACGTTGTTTCTTTATCAGCAGTGGGTATGCACATATTATACAAAGGGGCACAAAACAACCTAACTTACTTCAACAGCAGTTCCATGTACCCTGAGGATTTACAACTTAGGGAAATGTCTACAGCAAACTATTCATTATAAAATGGATCTCTACATTGCTTGGGTTTGGGTTATAATAAAGATAAAACATACAAATCCAAATGTCGAACTGAGTTTTAAAATTTACATTCCAGAATTTTTTTAAAGCCAGATAAATACACACATGCGATGTAGATATGTATACACACATGTATATACACATACACACTAAACAGAAAGCTTTTGAATGTGTATTAAACAAATGCACAAATAGAGAATGTGAAATGTACCTTCAAGATAAACAATTCTGTGCAAACATTTAGTACATCAAGAACTACATTATCACAATTTCTAGCTGTCGTTTTATGAGAAATCAAATGCAACCTTTTCTCTCCTATTTCTGTTTTAGAATGATGCAAACAGGGAAGTTTTAGAATGATGAAAAAAAATCTCTGTTTGATTAATCCTGTTTTATTTAGTAGACTGACTCTTTTGGTTTGAACTGTATGTAATTGATCATAACGGCAATTATTTAAAGTAGCTAAACACGTCTACATTTTTATCTTCTGGATGGGCGAAAACTCTGTTACAGCATAGCTTAGTGTGTATATGAAAGGGAAACCTGTTTCTCTTTTCAGTTGAAAAAACTTCATTTGGGTAATGGTGTGATTTTCCATCTGAGGTGGTTACGCAGGCATTAGCCAAGGAGCCTTATAGGAAAGGACGAGATGTTAAGTTTTACCTCAAGATACATTTACAAGTCCTGTTTGGCAGCATTTTCTCTGAGAACAAGCTAAGCCTATATATTTCAGAGAAATTGAAACCATATGTTGACACCTAAAAAATCTTGAGAAATACCACTAGAGTTTGCAAGAAAACATATAAATATAATCAAATCGTTGTAGAATATGTCTACTTGGACCAACTATAATACTTTGCTTGTTTTTCAAGGAGCTGTATTAGTGATCTTAGTGCTATAAACCCTAATACACAGTGACCTAATTGAAACTGACTGATTGAGTTAATATTAAACTCTTCATCTTATATTTCCAAATTGAAATGAAAAGATTTAATAGTACCTGCTTCAATTTTGGTAATAATTATGTTTCCTGGCTGATGTTTGGCATATAGAGCTTTCCTGTCGAAAGACTGGGGTTTTAGAATGAGATTAAGCCAAAATGAAGCCTCAGTAAGAAAACACTATTGGGGTATATTTAGCCTGGCAGCTGTGTGATGAACTACCGAACAGCTATTCCAGTTTTTCTAATACTCTGACCCATCACTTTTGTCCCCAGATATTGAAAACAACCCTCCCTGGGCACCGACTTCAATCTTAATTTAAAGATGGACACCTGACGGAAGTTACCTATCACAGTTACAGCTTAGCTTAACGCTGAGTTCAAGACAGTCAGTTATTCTGGGGCATGGGAAGGCCAGCTGCTTACAGATCAGTTTGCTAACAGACTAGCCAGTGGTCCTGGCCCATAGGAGATTTTTCATGGTGAGATTCTAGAATCCTATCCGCTCAGAGATCACAAAAGAAAAATGTGGTCATTATGATGTTTTCTGCATCCATTCGAATTGGCAATTCTGTGACAGGGAGCCTGGGGGGCGGAAAAATCCTGTCATCACCTGGTTATCACTGTGTCTACCAGGATCCCTGTTCAGTGCTGTCCCCAATAAGTCTCCTCCATGTGCTGTGACCATCACAGCTGGAAGCCCTCTGTCCGTCATTCCTCTCTGTGCATCTTTTTTGTTGTTAATTTAATGAATTATTAGATATTTAAAATAAGGCAATTCTGTTACGTCTCAAATGTTTCTTTCACCTATTTTTTCTTTTCTTTAAATTTTAATTTGTGAAGAATATATATGTACTGGCAAGTCTGAGCCATCATGTGTTAATATTCTGATATTTAGGATCCCTCTTAATTAACTAGGGTTTTTTCTTTGGCTGAGTTTTGTTTTGTTTTATTTATTTATTTATCTATCTATCTATTTATTTATTTATTTTTGTGGAACTAACAATGACATTTTACCTCAGTTACTTGGAAGGGTGAATACCCCCTCACACCCATATCACCACCACCATCGTTACTGCCCCAGGGGCAATAAAATTCCTCAAAGTTTCTCCGGTGCAAATTCGCAAAGAGATTGCATTTCATGGTGTTTTATATAATTCTTTTTAATATCCTTGTAAGAGAGAATAGAGTTCCCCCGCCCCCCACCACACATACCCCACACACCGAAGTTTGGACTCCGTGTTTGAGTACCTAGTATGTCCCCAGCATTTTGTAAATACCTAGTCATCAAATGTATCTTATTTAGACCTAACTAAAAACCTGTGCGAAAGTTGATACTCTCTTATAGATGACGAAACTGACACTCGGAAATTTAAATAATTTGCTCACATTCTCACAGCTAGAAGGTGAAAGAGATGGGTTGACACATGGGATTATCTGACAATGAGCCTGGACTTTTAACTGTAGTATGAGTTGCTCACTTTCTACTTTTCATAATCCACAATGGCCTTGATGCTTTGAAAAGCAGTTTTACTACCATAAACATATAAAATCCACAGAAATATAAAATCATCTGAGAAGGAGGGGGTGAGTTAACTTTATTTGTGCTTGACTGGATCAGGGGATACCTAGGTATCTGGTTATAAATTACTTCACAGGTATCTATGAGGGTGTCCGTGGGTAAGATAAGCATTGGAATCAATGGACCCCATAAGCAGATGGCCCTCAAGTATGATTAAGCATCATCTGATCGTTGGGAGTCAGAGAGTTTAAAAGGTAGAGGGGAATTAACTCCCTTTGCTTCTTGCCTGCTATTAAGCTAGGCCAGCAGCAATCTTCCAAACTCAGCCTGGGACTCACATTGGCCTCAGACTGGAACCATGCCCTTGGCCTTCCTGGGCATCTAGTTGCCCACAGCAGGTCATGGAACTTCTCTGTCTCCATGAGCGTGTGAGCCATTTTCCCGTAACAAATAAAGGAATGCTGATATATCTCCTATAGCTTCTGTTTCTCTGAAGAACCCCCAACTACTACAGTGATAATTTACAAGAAAGGAAATAGACAAGTACAGATTTTAAATTGCCCTGTTGTCAGGATTCTTCTTGAACATCTCAATCAATGGACAGAATTATGAAAAAGATTTTGAGGATGTTTGTGGACACCTCTGCTAGGGAGAAGGTCAGTAGGTTTTATTAGATTCTCTAAGTATTCTTGATTGGTATTTATATATCTATGTATATTATTAGCAAAAAGCATGAATGCTCTTCTATATAAAATATATAAATATAATGATGCCATTGATGCTTTTTATTCATGTTAACTATCTATCATCTATCTATCTATCTATCTATCATCTAACATCTACCTATCATCTGTCTATTACCTATGTAGATGTATATTTTTAAAAGCTTTGAGGTCTAGATGCTATACAAAGATACTCACACTTCTGTCCTAAAGCTTTAGAGTTACACTCTCTCCAGAACAAGGAGGATTCTTAAGTCTTACAGTAACTGCTTTTGATCCTTCTCTTTGCATAAAGACTCCAAATTTCCTCTTATCTCAGATCACTGTGATACATCAAAATATATACCATGTCTTTGGAGGCTCGGTTTTGGATCTAAATTTATAAATGTGAATGGAACCATTTAATCTGATCTGCTCCCCGCCCCCTTCGGCTTCAAATTCTACAGGATTGCAATAATGTTTTAATCATTGCCTTCACTCCTCTTAGAGACGTGGGAACTCTAGTTCCCCAAATCTGACAGTCATCTTGACCTATTCCTCTATGATTTTGGTTGACCTAATAGCGCATTTATTAATCAGCTCTTTCTTTCAAACTTGGTATAAACTCAGCTTCCTCGGATTGGATTTCAGTTGGACAATGGTCCATGGTTCCATCAGTCTTGAAGGCTTGCTGGCAAATGTATTCTTTTACTTGAATCAGTGTACATGGGTTGCCTCTGAGATTCAGGCCAGTGCTGAGTGTCTTGTTCCTTTTGAGGCTGTCCACTAAAGTAATAGCCTCCTAGGTAATTTACAGCCCAGAAATTCTTGAAATATCCCCAGACCAGTAATCACGGTGCCGGTAAAACAGAAACCTTTACCTAATCATCCCTCACTCAGGTTTGTCCAAGGTGATATTTTTACAGCATGGTGGCACAGTAATTTTCAAACCCAAGTAATTCTAACATTTGAGTAATGAATAAAATTTCCACCAAGGATCAAAAAATTAATTCTTCCAAGGTTCACCAAAGAATTAGTGTATTTATCTTCAGATCTGTGATTTGACTTATCAAGTACTGAGAAAAATAGATTATTGATCCTTGATTGAAAACAGCAATTAAAACAACAATAGAATCCTCATCTAAGATACAGTTGCCCACACTTTTTTTCAAACAAGTAAATTCTTTATTTACTCAATGGCAGCACACCCACTTCTGTCATTTACATTGCTAGCAACTGGGACAGTTCGGGATTGTTTTTAAAAGAATATTCTCTGGAGTCAGTTAAACATGCATTCAAATTCAGAATCTTTCCTTGCAAGTTGAACTATTATAGGTAGCTGATCAATTTTCTGAGGCTCATTTTTCTAATCTATGAAATAGAAATAATAATAGTCCCCACTCCCAAAGAGTTGTATTTTTAAAATGAGAAAGCATATGTAACATTCTTACAATAATACCTGTCATATCATATATTGCTTTAGCCTGTTTTTAGTATTATTTTAATTTTAGTAAACAAAATTTGAAAGCAAGAACCCCAGAAATGACCAAACCACCACCTAAAATCTGTTGTACCTAAATAATTCGATTTGGCTAACAAGAGTAAAAAACAACAACAACAAAAAGCAAAACCAGGGGTTGGTTTGCATAAACATCAATAATAACTGAAGGGGCTAATAAGTAATGATTCAAAACTGTATTTGTATATTTTTATTTTTATAAATGCATGTAATTATTATATTTGTATATATGAGTATATAAATACATATATGTAGATGTCTATATATCGGGGAGACTCCTAGCCACTTATCCATTGTCCCTCCAACTTACTCCTGGGTTAGAATTCTAAACGAAACTTCTGACTTTAAAAACATGAAAGGAGATTAAAGAATTGAGTTGAGGCTGTTGATACTCGAACATCATTTTTCAGTTCAGATGAAGAAATGAAGGAATGAATGACATAAAAATGTATTTCCCCCTTGGTGCTTGCAGACCCCATACTATTGTTTTCCTCACTCCCACCAAGCAGATAACCTATTTGAACTCATGATGCTTTCAATTCCAATATCATCAAGTGGCCTACTGCCTAACTTTCTCTAAGGAAGTTAAGTAATTTAGAGTCCGATTCTGAAGTAATCATTAATGTGCTCTAGAATTTGTAAGCTCTGGGCTCCGTTATCATATGATCAGTTTTCTGAGTGGTGGTATCCATATTCAATAAAATGAGCTACTGTGTAGTCCCTTTGAAGAAGCTCATAAAACAGTGGGTTTAATTTGTCTGGGAAATAGAGACTAAAATATGGTGCAGGTCCCTGATGGAAAATGTGGCTCTGTTATGCAGTGTTCCCACCAAATATCTTGGAAAATGGGCAATGTTAACACAGCTCTCTGGAGGAGAGCCAGAAAGAAACAGTGGATGTTCTCTTGTAAAAACCCTGAAAGCAGCAAGCAACCCATAAACAGTATGCAGACTGAGTCTGAAAATGGACCGTTTTATGTTCCCTAATGGAAGGATAGCTTATTTGTTCATGGATTTATAGCAACAATGTGATGTCATCAAGTGATTTATAGCCAGAAGCGTAGCAAGTGTCAATATACAGTGGTGGGTGGAAACATCCTATTCTCACCAAGAAGCTGATCCCCACAGGAGGCTGTCTTTGCCTTAGGGTGGGGCGGATGTAGGAAAACCCAATTTGTTAGTGTTACTGGAAATGGGATGAGGGAGGTGAAGAATTACTGGAGCCATCCATCTTAGAAAGGGTTTGAGGAGTACAAAATAAGTTTATTTAGAACATAAAATGATGGTTGCAAACCAGACTATCTTCCTAATTCTTGACTCATTCAGCGACTCGTGTTTGATGCTCCACAGAAAGGCGGGTATGTTAGTTACAAATCTCAACCACACATGGCGTGAGTATTCCTTTTTAATGAAAAAGGGGCACTAACGGTATGATGTGATAACAAAGAAGGATGGTGTTATTTTCTTTTTAAATTTATATATGGTGAAATGTACTGGTTTGGGATTAGCTCTACAAATTTAACAAAGGGACAAGAATCATGTAATAGTTATGAAAAGCAAGTGCAATGCTTCCATGATCTCAAAAACTTATCTGGCACTGCTCCTTTTTCAGTCAACCCCTCTCCTCACCCTCAACCCACACAAGCACTAACATTGTCTCTGCTTAGTTTTGTCTTTTACAGAGTATCATTTAAATGTAATCCTGAAGTATATTGTCTTTTCAAACTATATACTGTATGTATTAGAGGGTCAATCATGTCATCGCATTTACCAATAGTTCATTCTTTGTCATTACTGAGTAATATCCCATTTGCAGATATACCGTATTTGTTAATTCAATCACAAGTCAAAGAACATTTGGATCATTTCTGGGTTTTGGCGATTATGAGTAAAGTTGCTAAAATCAACCATGTACAGCCTTTCGAATGACCATTTTTATTTCTCTTGAATAAATACTTAGGAGCAGGGTTACTGATTCCTGTCGTAAGTGTATGTTTAAGTTTATAAGAAACTGGCAAACTTTTTCAAAGCAGCTATATCATTTTTACCCACATCAACAATACATAAGAATCCCAGTTACTCTGCATCCTCATTGCACTTGGCAGTGTCAGGTGTTTGTTTGTTTTTGCTTCTTGCTGTTTAACAGTCATGTAATAATACTTCATTGTGACATAATTTTAACTAATCATTGGAATTTTCTATATAGAACATATTAGCTGTGAAAGAGTTTTAATCTTCCTTTTCAATTTGTATTCCTTTTATTTCTTTTTCTTGTGTTATTTTGTTGGCCAAGACTTCCAGTATAGTGATGAACAGGAGTAGAATGAGAGCACATCTTTATCTTATTCCCACTTTTAGGGGTAAAACATCCAGGAAGTCTTCTTTTTTTTTAATCCTAATTTGCTAAATTTTATCATAAATGAATCTTTTTAGACTTGTCAAATGCTTTCCCACACATTTTGACATAATCGATTTTAAAAAATGTTCTGTTTTTATTCTGCTAACATGGTTAATTATACCGATTGCCTTTTAAATGTTGAACTAACCTTGCATTCCTGAGATAAACCTCATTTGTTAGGGTGTATTACACATTAAGGGAAGTTGCCATTGGTAAGGCTGTTTCCCATCTCTGTACCAAGAAGAGGAAGATGACTTTAAATTTTCTAAAAATGTTTTTCAATGGAGAAGGCAAAGACTTAAATCTGCCTAACAACCATACTCTTGTGTACTCTGCTTTTCCCGGTAACTTCCCATAACTGACCTCCTCCAAACCCCACAATAATTTTCTTCTGTCTTTAGCTAGAGATGATACTTCAGGTGATAGCTTGGGCCATTTTGGAGAGTTACTCAGTTTTGCAGGGGTTATCTCCCATGTATACAGGAGGTATACATGTTATGCAACTTCTGTTTGTGCTTCTCCTGTTAATCTGACTTTTATTACAGTGGGGTCTCAGCCAGGAACTGAGAAAGATACAGAGAAATTTGTTTTTCTTCCTCTGCATCCTCTTTATAGCACAGCTCTTCCAAAGAGTTTTCAATACACACTCTCTCTGTTACCTCCTTTACCTTGACCCCTGCTGCATTGAAGTAGCTCTTTCCAAAGTCACTGGTGACCTTCACAGATCTAAATCCATGGGCCGATTCCTAGTCTTCATCATACTTGACCCCACCCAGTTACCTTTGACATGGGTGGCCATTCCTTTCTCTTTGATACACACTCTTCACCTGACCCCTGAGAAAGCACTCTCTTAGTTTCTTCAAGTTTAACTTTCTGATCTCTTGTTGACTATGCTGTTTCTTTCTGTTCTGTCAAACCTCAAAATGATAGTCAGACATCACATGGGTATTTCTTCTTTAATTGATCTCATGCACACTCCCAGCTTTGCATATAAATGCTATGATTTATGAATTTCCATCTCAAGCCTGGTTCTTTCTAATGGACTCTGGATAGTTGTAGATGATCACTGCCTTGACATCTCCACTCCTAGGTCTACTGTGCATTTCACATTTAAATGGTCCAGACCACACTCCATATTCTTCTTCACCCCCGTGGCCTTTTTCTCATTTGTGACAACATCTGTAAATGGCAACTGTAACTGTCCTTTGTTCAGTCTAAACGCCATGGAGGCATCCCTAACTCCTTTTTTTATTTCACAAACCATATTCTACCAATAAATATTTTTGACTCTACCTTTAAAACATCCAGAACAATCAATCCCCTTACCACTGCCGCTGTCACTCTGTCCTTGTCACCATCACCCCTCACATCATGTTATTTGATAGCCTACTGGAGACCCTCCCTGTTGTCCTCACAGAATCTATGGGTCACACAGTACTCACAATCTCTTTTTTTATAAGTCTAATGATGTCTCTATTCTGCTAAAAAAATTTATCGCAAATCCTTGACTATATCAAATACATTCATTCCTTGTCCTGCCCTTTGCTTGGGGTGCTCTTTCTTCTAGCATCTGCACAGATGGTTTCTTAATTTCTTTCAGTTCTGTTTCCTGAGCCTCTGTTGATGATATGTACCTCCCCATCCACAGCATCCCCAATTCTTCTTACTCCACACATCGTCACCACCTAGCAGATACTTCACAGGTGTGTATCTATATTTTAAGTTATGTATTTGTTTACTACTTATCTATCACCATCAGAATGATCCAGAGACTAATTTGTTTTGTTGGGTTAGTTAAAAGTAGACGTTATAATCTGTGGATCTGTGTGTGCAAGCACATTTAAACTACATGTTTTCATGATGCCTTGAAATTATTGAAAAGAAAGTGGATGATGACACTTCTGCAGTGGAGAACCCACAGTTCTGCATTAGGACACTTTTAAATAGCATATGACATGTGATCCGTCTACTATACACTCATGCCAATTTACATGTTGTAGCTGTAAATGACGTATGACATGGGAAGATGCTCATATCCATTTATACATTAACTATTAACACAGTAATTTGTTCATTTATAAATAAAAACATATCTTGTTTTCTTCCTGTGTTCCAATGGATCATGCAGCTCACTACAAAACTCCCCTTTGGACATCCTGCTTCAGCACACCAAACCCCTTGTGGTTCTCGGCCCTGCCAAGTCCTCCCTCATCTCCATGGTGCTGCACAAGCCTTACCCTGCAATGATCTCCCTCCTTGCCACTTAACATTGTGCACTGGGTTTGAAAACTAGAACAAAATGTGAACATTGCAACTCTGCATGGTGAGGGTTCAGTTCAACAGACTGATTCTAAACAGCTAACGGAATAAACAGTTCCACAGCTTGCAGCAACACTCCCGTGGCATTTTCCTGGATAAACAGTGGTCCCATCGTCCTGAACTGCTCTGGCAGGTGTGAATCCATGAGGATGGCTCAAAAGGCAATTCAGAGTCCACCAGGGATGGAGGATCTCTGCTTGCTGCAGCATCTATTTTTTCTTTTCTACACTCTTCTCACAAAAATACATAATCTTGGAATCAGAATTAGATTTGAAACTGGGAATACAACACGTTCCTCTAAAGCTTTTTATGTTACTGCAGGAAAAGAAGAGCGTATTTAAATGATCAAACTAAACTAACTAGACACTATGAACTCTGGACTTTCCCCCACCCCAAGCATTATGGATAAACACTATAAAGGCCCTTAAAATTTAAAGTGGTAATGGAAATGTATTGTTTTCTTTACAGAGTCAGATACTACAGAGAAATATGGATGTGAGAAGTATATGACAAAAGCCAAATATATAGCCAATGCTCAAACATCAAAATTAAAGCAGCCATATTTTTCTAACAATCACAAATCTATTTGACACCGATTACCATAACCATTTTTTTTTAAACTGTGACTCAAGTAGACTCACATTTTTTACACCTTTATCTGCTCCATTGTAGATGTGAAAGAAAGAGTAGAAGACAAGTGTGTGACTGAAACCAAACTTAATTTTGAAGGTCAGTTTCGAGAAGGGGAAAGAGTGAAGGTTATTCATTAAATTGAAACCACCTTTCCCCTTCCAATTAAAACTGTTTTCTACCCTAACCCCTTCCCAAAGTTGCCTGCTATATTGCACGGATATAGGTTGTAATTGCAAAGAAAAGCAACATAGAATGAAGCATTGAGGCAAGAACATCACTGATAAGAATTTTAATGTTTTGTTGTAGGAAAATAACTACAGGACACTCAGAGGAGATATCAACATGTTAATAGGCTTTCTTTTTTTCTGCCCTTAAAGATAGAATTTACCCATAAATCAACTATTCTTATTTTGTTCTCAAATTTCACAGATTCTTTTAAAGTATATATGAGCATGACTCATATAAGATTGTGTATTTTATTGCACTAAAGAAACAAACTTCTTCAACAATTCTACATATTTAAACTGAGTTACAAATATACTAAATGCAGAAAAAAAAACCCTACAGAGCCAACATCACACAAATAATAATAATAAAATATACTTAAAACATTTTATTTATATTAATCGTAGAATAGTTATTGCTGAACTTTTAGTGTGAGAGTTCCTACCTCTTGAATTTTACTCTAAAATTTGCTGATTTTAGATTTTTATTTCCTTATGAGCTAGGTCTTAAAAACATTTTAATGACTTTTATGTCTAAGAATCATATATATTATTTTTGAATATTCACAAATCAGTTCATTTCTGTTGTAAAGAGACTTTAAGACACATCACACTTCCCTATGTGATACCAAGAGGACAACTATAAAATTAATATGAGAAATCTGTCATATGAATGTTTGAATATTTCTAAACACTAACATGCTCACAAGGATTTGGAATAATTAAATTATTTTAAAATGCTAACATGTTGACACACTCAACACTAAATGATTGCATCCACTATGCATCTCCCCCAGTGTCAAAAACAGGGTACATATGGGTATTTTATTAGGTCTTCATGAGAGTACAAGACTGTACAAACAACCTAGAAAAGACTCAGAGGAGGATGACAGTGAAAATGAAGATGAAAATTGGACGTCTGAGGAAAGCTAAAAGGGTCATAATAATCGAGACAGAAGAAAAAGAAAGACAACTTCAGGGTTATTCAAAGAGGAATAATATTTGGCAATTGTTTACAATTTCAAAAATAAGTAATGCCATTATACTGTACCCAGGTTGATGCTAGGCTTGTGACCAGAGCCAACTATGGGTGTATTTTTTTCTGCATGTGTGTAAAGAATGCAGTCTTTCATCTATCAAGCATATATGGAATCCCCATTCAAATCATGAATAGAGACCAATTTACCATTATACCCTTTTCTCATATCCCCTTGGTCCAGAGAAGATATGACATGAAAGCTTGAGGAAAATTTCCTTTGACAGAAGCTTCAGTGTGATACATTCAGAGCTAGGCTGGCAATATGGACTGAAGCAGTCCTCATGCCTGGTTCTGGTGCTGGAATTTTAAGAGAGTGCCAATACTCATACTGAGAGCCAAGACGACGCAAAAGTCAGAAAAAAATTATCAAATTTAATACTGCAATTTAATGTAAAACAAAGCATTGTAAACCTCATAAAAATCTTACTCTTTTTTTGTAAGTAGCAATAGTTTACTTGTAGGAAGAGAGCTGGGATATCTTCTCATAGATTTTGACAACTGCAATAATCAGGGTAGATCATTGAAACGTTGGCACAGTTGACCCCACTTTTCCAGTAGTGCTTAGTCATTTTTATTAAAGGAAGCAATGCCTTTATCTTTAATTATTTTATATCCTTTACTTCTATTTCTCGAGAAAGAGATGTATTGACATGGAAGCCAGCTAGTTGAATGCTACAGGTTTTGCTCATTTCATCTGGGCCAAAGGAAATGCAAAAGATTAAGTGTTGAAAAGTAGCTGTTAGGTAATTCAGATGGTGATTTTCTCTTTTCTGTCAGTTGGCTGATACCAAGTGTGTGATAATAAGACCTCTTTAGAGGAACATAAATGTCAGATTTGCGTCAGCCTGTAACCCGAGGAAATGTGTGAAAAGGTAGCACATACATGCACAGTCCTGCCCTCAACTTAAACTTGGTAAAGGGTCTTTTGATGGACTCCCTCGATTTGTGGTTTCAGGATCTGGTGTACCAGACCATCGAATGTTTCTTTGTGGGTGTTCAGGCAAGAAGAGGTTTATCTGCAGACTCATATCTCCACCCTGTGGCTCTGGCTGGCCCACGACTCTTTTAAATGGTGACATTTAGCCCATTTGACACACGCTTCTTAAAGTAGCATGTTCAGCTTGTACTTGAAAAGGGTCCTTATTATATAATTAAAATTCTGTAAAGAAAAAAAATTACTTCCTACTCAGCAACTCATCTAAATGTTTCTTGCACCATCCTGAAAGTGTAAAGAAAATAGGTTAGTACTACCCTAAACCACCAAGCCTCAGTAATATGCATCAAAGATTTAATTTTGAATGATTAACTTTTGTTTTGCACTGGTGAAAAATGATTAAATAATAAAGATAGAGACTAAAGCTACTTCTAGAGATACAGTAAAATGAGAAAGTGAGAAAGAAAATGATTTGTAAACTATTGCTATAAACTTTAAATTCGAGTATGCTTATTTACTTAAAATCTTCTTTTAGTATAATTTTTATTCGAGATGTTTCCATCTTGACCTATGACTACGTTTTTAATAATTGGAACAGATATTAATAAAATCTATTTTGGTTTGATGTTTTGATATTTTTAATTTAGAGGCTAACAAATTGCCCTGAGATTAAATTTTCAGAGATATTAATTCATTTAGCTGCCATTCATTTAACCTACCTATAGAATGTGGTTATAGCACTCCTTTGTTTATTGCGGGAGATAGGAATTTCTCCTCCATTGTTCTGACTTAGATCTGGAAATAAAGAGCCTTAGGGTACTTATTTTTTTTTCCGATTAAGTCTTACATCCCTGAAATGATTTTCTTTACCACAAAGCTTGAAGTCATCAGTCACTTAAGATTCTTCTCTTAATATTAATAAGGTAATATTAGTAAATATTAGTAAAAACTAATATTGCAAGGGCCAAGCTAGAAGAGAAGTTTATGCCTTCAATAAGAATGTATTATATTCTACACCATACTAGAAACCTTGGTTTTATTAATTTTTTTATTTTATTTTAAATTCTTATGAGTGTAAACAAAATAAAAATTCTAAGTAAGCAGTAAAAGATACAGTTTTCAACTTTGGCACTCTATGTCTTCTTTCTCCTTCCTTCCTTTGCTCTGGGCTATTTCATTGATCATTAGCACTTTTGACTAAACCCTCCCCTGAGGAAAAAGGACAGAGAATGAAATTCCACAAGGCCATTTCTGTTCTTGCTCCTGTAGCCTTGGGAGGAAAAATAGGGGACAGGATGCCACAAGGTGAAAAGAACATTCCAGGTCCTATAAGAAGGTAATGCAGCTTTTGATTCCTTCTTACCAATGTGCCCAGATAAATAAGAAACGTGTCATACTCAAATAAACATGTGGGGGAAATAGGAAGCTTTGTTTGTTTGTTAACAATGGATGGTTCACAGGAGAGGTGATCTAGCATTTACCGGAATGCCTATATGGAATTCCCATAAATGTAATCAAGTCTACATAACTACCACCTCCCCCCATCCCGCCCATTCCTTACTACCATTCTGTGATAAGGGAATTGCCACCCACTTAGAGTTCTCTTTCTCAGTTACAAGCCTTAAAATTTAGCAGTCATCCTTGCCCCTCCCTCCCTTCCTTCCTCCTTTCCCATTATATTGAATCCATAATCAAGGTTTACTGATTTTTACCTTCTAAATACCTTCTACAGCAATATGCTTCCTAAATTCCTCACCATTACCCTAGGCCAAACTAAACTGTCTTCTGAATAACCAAAAATCCTGTCTCATCATCTGGATGCAAAGCTTGAGGAAAGAGACCAAGCGGGTTTTTGTTCCCCAGCATCTAGTATAGGACCTGGCATTTAGAAAGTAGAAAGCAGGTGACATAGCTATGGTCAATAAATTAAAAAATTGTAAGTAGAGAAGATAATTGTACTTCTAACACTTTAGTTTCTTTATCTGCTAAACACACACACACACACACACACACACACACACACATCACAAAAATATAGACTGTGTGGAACATAGCTAAGGACCAGTGACAAATCTTGAGACCACTAGCTCCAGATACTACTAACACGTATTACTTCAAGTCTAATAGGACAAATCCCCTTTATCATATGTGCTTTGCACAAAACTATTAAACTGACCTAAAATGAACTGAAACAGGAAGCTTCGGTTCCAGCTGTAGGTTCATATATGTACTGGGTACGAATGATTAGCATCGAGTGTTTGGGATCAGCCAGACCTGAGATCACATACTACTTCTACCACCTTTGACAAGTCATTTCAGCTCTCTGAGATTTAGTTATCGGTTTTAGAATTAGAAAAAAAAAATACAAAACTTTCAAGGTTCTTGTGAGAGTTCGAGGCAATATTTCTTAAGTGCCAAGTACAGTGCTTAGCACAGAGGAGAAGCCAAATAAATTTTAGTGTGAACTTTCAAATGAAAATGTCTTTTAGCTTCCAAATAATTTGTGCTTATCTACCTGACATAAAGAGTTTCTGTGATTATAGAGAATTTTTTAATGTTTCCGAAGGCTATTTATTTACAACTATTCAAGAAACTGCTGAGATATAACCTGAGAAGTCGGCAGTATAGTTTGTGTTAGTCTCATTGTTTTTTGTTTTTTTTTTTTAGCTGAGGAACTAGAGGCCCAGATAGTTGTACCACTTGTATTGAACAAGTTAGTAATTAAACTTGGAGGAATACCTCAACTTTGGGATTTCTCATGAACTAGTATTCCTGCCCCCGTTAATAGTAAGAATTCAATTCATTCCAAAGAAGCTTAGATTGTGGATGTGGATTGTTCAATGTACCAAAGCTTTCTGGAACTGTCAATCATGAGAATATTTTCAGATATGAGAACTATTTCTACCATGTTACTGACTGGTTAGTACAGCCTTTCTCTTTGAGGCTGTTTGATCCCATGTTTGCTTAGTTATTAAAAGTTTCAGAGTCAAGACTATACGCATGGCACAATGGAGAGAGAAATGCAAGAATGAATGTGTCCTGCTGTCAAAGTCAACTGGGAGAGAAGAACACCATTAGAGATGTCCCCTTCTAGTGGAATCACACGATATCATCCACCTCCTCGGAGACGGAGGCCAGCATAAAGATGCGATAGAAATAATTTGCCTTATAACAACTACCCAACTCTACTGCAGTAGCAGATCATCAGATGGAGAGTATCTTAAAGAAAAAGAAAAAAACAAAAACGAAGCAAAATCGCTAGGTAGAAAAGAGACCCAGAAAATATTTCTGGGTGGCAGCGTGGTGAAGTCCAGATGGAAATTTAGCATTAATTTGGCTAACACTATTTTAGTCACAGCACATTTTCAACTATTTATTTTTGTACTGAGCCTCTCCTAGTAAGGTGGGTATCGAATGGAAATTTTTTTCTAAGGTGGCATTTCAAATAATAACAATAATAATAAAATCCTGGATCAGGAACAGTTTTTCCATTAGATGCATAAGGAAGCACAGCAGGGACCTTGAATGAGCCTATATTTTTTGCTAATTTAATCTGTGCATATAAATGACATCTTTCCATTTCATTTTTTTTTAAAGGCTTATTTTTCCATCCTCTTAAATGATTGGCTCCAACTCGGAGATGCTTGTTTCTTTAGTGTTGATACCCAAATATGAATGCAGTCCTTCTAATTTATACCATGGGGACTAGAAAGCTGGAGTTACGAGAGAGGTGGATTTTGTTCATGCCATGGTAACGTACATAGAAAATTGATTTTCCAACCGTACCAAATGATAAAGCCCATCTTTGATATATTCCTGTCTCACTGCTTTCCAGGTCTTCAGGCATCTGATCTCAGGTCAACGCCCCTTGGAGTGTAATTCAGAACACAGTCCCTTCCCTTCAGAGAGCCCATGCCACGGGGCATGGGTATGTTGTCTTTGGCTAGCACAGACCTTATGAAAGAAATTATTCTGCCGCCTGACAGCGCTGGGCATGGGGTACTGAGAAATGGAGCCTCTCCCAGTGGCCTTTTGCCTGGAATTTGTCCTAAAAGCATGAAACTGAGCAGGATTTGTAGCAGACAGATGTGGATAATATATGCACCACCTTTCCATTCCGGTGTCTGTTTGCATGAGAATAAAAGAATGCAGGACTTTAACTGTGGCCCTAGGTGACAGTGGAGCTGTGAACTCTTGGAGAGACCCGGTCCCACACTGGACTGGAAAAGTCTATTGTGGATGGATCCCCTTGGCCAAATCTAAAAGAGGCTCCCGTGGTGCCTTGTTTGCTGAAGCACATTTTCTAACCTAAAGAATTTTAGTAGTCCGTAAAAAATACACATGGTCTAAACAGAGACAGCAGTCAAATCCAGCAGCTGGTCAACAAGTGCTTGCCCTAAAACTTTACCTGAAAGCCACAGATATTCAGCCGGCCGCTGGCATTTATTCAACTACCTCTCGTTGCCACGTATCTCAAAAATGAGGGGGAAATAACAGCCAGCATCTCAACCTAGAATTATTGAAGGGTCCAAGAGTTTGTTTCCTTGCTTCTGTTTTTGTTTTGAATGAGCTTCCAGGAATGATGATTGTGAAACTAATTTTGTATGAAAAGATCCCCTTTTAGGGTCATATGAGTTCTAGTTTAGCTCTGTACTAAATATGAGCAATTTATTCTACTTTGATGGAACAGCAGTTTGTTTATGTGTAAAATAAGAGAGAGGATTTAAGTGAATTGTAGCTTGTATTTTCACCCTAAAACAGCATCAGAGATATAAGAGTTGGCACCTACAAACAGCTTAATGTTAGAGCTGAAAATTAGCAATTTGTACCTTCATTGCCTGAAGACAAGTAGTTTAACAGGAATGTATATTATGGATTATATCTTTTAAAATACTTATTTCATTTTCTTTCTGGAGTTTAAATTGGAGGCGAAATCTGAGATTTGGGATGACCTATTTCCTAATGTATCTCCAACTCCTAGTACCCTTCCTCTAAGCCAAGAATTGACCTTGTCACATGGGAAATGGTAATAAGGTTAGGTCACTGCATAAAGCAGAAGTCAGTAAACTATGGCCTTCAGGAGAGAGTAGGGTGTCCAACCTGTTTTGTAGGAGCAAACATTACAAGAGTCTCCTATGTATTTTTAAATGGTTGAAAAAAACACATTAAAAGAAAAATAATATTCCATAACATGTGAACATTACATGATTAAAATTTCAGTGTCCATAAATAAAGCTTTATTGGAACACAGCCACACCCATTTGTTTACTATTAATTATGACTGTTTTCATGCTATAACAATAGAATCTAGTACTTGCAATAGGAACCCCTGTGACTGACAAAGCTCAAAATCTTGACTAGCCTGCTTATTACAGAAAAATATGCCCAACTCTAGCTTAGAGCAAATGTGTAAATATTCGGAGAAATATTAATAGAGATGTTAAAAGGAGAAAGAAAAACCAAAAAGATGAACATAGAAATAAAAAAATAATAATGATTGCTAAATTGCAATTGTAATAACATTAGCGATATTTCTTTAGTATAATACTACTAACATTTTCAAAATGTCACACACACATTATTTATTTATCCAGGAGGAAAAAAACTGTCAGGAAGTAATACAAGTATGATATTCTTCATTTTACTGAAAGATAGTGAGATGCCGAAAAATTCAATGACTTGTCCAGACACACAGCTTGTTAGCCATGTGGCCAGGATTAAAATTTAGTTCCTTAAGACTCACCCTAGTGGACCTAGCTTATACTGCGTACAGCTAAAGAAGCCTGATTAAGTGGAGGGTAAGGATCGTTTGGGGAAAATCAAGTCAAAGCTTTTTATAAAAACTAAATTGTAATTCTTACTACTGAACACATTTAAGACCTTGGGTTGGCCATATTATCTCATGTGGTCTATTAAAAGTGGTTACCATGTGCATGCCTGTGCACATATACACACACACAAATATGTCAAACATTCATTTTACTTCAGAAAATTTTTTAAAAATTCAAGAAAATTTTCAAAAATTCAAGAAGATTAAAAAAAATTAACACACAAACTATTTTGTTTAGTCAACACTGTTTTCATTGCCCACAAAATTACTAATTTTGTTACTAGAAATACTGTGTTATATGCATCGTCACTATATATAATGTTGTTATAGTTATCTATACATAAATAATTTATATAAAAGTATGTTACATATGAGTATACACTTTTATCCGTATAATAGGATATATAATACCATATTATTATGATGTAGCACGAAACAGAAAGTACAATAAGATCTTGATGTCAAGATTTTTATTTTTGAAGATTTGATGATATTCTAGAAAAATTGACTGAAGACCATTTAAAAATTAAGAAACTCATGAAATAACTTATACATCTAGTAAACTCTGCTACTGACTTAAACCATACTCCCTGGTCCATAGGGTCTCTGGAAAAATAACCAGCAAATGCAGCCAGTGTCTCTGCCACCTTAGCAATCACCATCAAACCCAAATCCAGAACAGCTGATACGATTTAGTGGCACAGGAAGGGACAAATATGTGCGAAAGCAAACCCTGGAAGCTGATTGGATTAGAGAGTGGAGACTTTTGTGATAAAGGGGACTTAGTTTTACAGCTTAGCTCAGAGGGGGTGGGGAGGAAAACCAAAGAAGAAAAATCACCCTAGGTCTCTTTGGTTAAGTTATTTTGCAGATTTATTGAAATGTGCACGTGGTAGAAAATGACTTCCAGAAGCCAGAGTTTGTAGCTAAGCCATACTGTGGCAGCTGGCTCTTGTGGACAAACATGGCCTCGTGCTCTGAGGTAATGTGAGGTAACTGTTTACAGGCAGGGACAACTTGACAGTGTTAATTGCAGGATGCCCCAGCCCACACTGGCATCAGGCTGCTGGGTCCTCCACTTCGATTAGAAATTATGAAACATAACATGTCTTGCCAGGTACATTCACATTTGGGTCAAGCCATTTCTATCAAGTAAAACAAAGTGAAGAAATATAATGAACACACACACACACACACACACACACACACACACTCAGTAGGTCATAATAAGCAATGCTGAGTCTACACAAACTTACCTGCTTAGCTATGTTAGCTGATTCTGATCTTCAGAATGCTCCAGTCATTCGAACGTAGTGTTCGATTATATTTACTCCTGGCTCCTCATCAAATATGCCCTCTCTGTGGTTAGGGTTTGCTGTAGAACACGCAGCCTTACTTACTGATAGCTGGGAACACTTTATTAAATCCCAACGTTCTGATGAAATTGAACAGTTTCACTAATTTCTTGGCTTTCTAATATATAACCCAAAGTCAACGAGCAGATATCAGTATGCAAGCTATGCCTACAAGAATCCAAAAAAGACCATGAATTTTGTTTAATCAACATCATCAGTCTGATCGAATTCACAGGTGGTTTAGCAAGTCTGTGGATAGAAATAAACACAAGTTTAATTCAGAGGGGAAGATGCAGCCGAGCATGTCTGCTGGGCAAGAGGGAGATAACCATTTGTATAATTTCAAGATGACTTTTTGGCTCTGTGTGATGCTTAGAAGGATATATTCTTCTGTTGGAATCTCTTAGCATTTCATATAACTCTGTTGAGAGTCAGATATTACCCACGTATAAGAATTTTGTGTTATTTTGCCTTCCCTATTCATTTATAATTTTCCTGAAGTAAGGGGCTGTGATGCATTTTTGTATCACACACAGCAAAATGTCATCCACAGACTAGTTCCTCTAGAAATATGTAATAAAATGAATTTTTTCAAAATTAATGATTGATAGCCAATCCTCTCACATTTCTTTGGGCTCTTTGGCTGTCCTTAATTTTTTACATTCCACACATATTCATAATAGATACATCCTGTGTTTCAGGCATGGTCCTTGTCACTGCAAGGATACGGATATGAACAGGACACATTCTGCTCTCAAGTCACACAAGAAAAACGTATTACAAGAATAAACACTTTAATCCAAAATAGAATACAGAACATCTTATGAGAGAGATCCAAACAAAGGCTATGCCAAATTCAAAGGAGAAGCTTCGTTATTTTATTTATTCATTTGTTCTTTATTTATTAAGTGCATATTCTTTTTACACAGGCACTGAGACAGCATCAGTGAGGGATAATACTAGATATCATCGATGTAGGATTTGCTATGTGGTATAAGCTATTTTCTGTACATTACAGATTTGAATTCATTAAATCCTTTGAACAAATTGACGAGGTACCTCTTACGACCATCGCTATTTACCAGATGAGGAAACTGAGGAACAGAGATGTTAAAGAACTTGCCTGCTATGCACAGGAGCCACTGAGACACACTCATCAGTTGTGATTTAATCCCAAAGTGAATCCATGACTGTAAGTGGCTGTACACAGTTCCTCTCAGATGTGTCCTAAATTGACCAGGAAGCAAATACATAATCTAGAATTTGTAAATGTGACTGTGTGATAGTGCAACCTGGGCACAATTTACTGTTAGAAAATAATTCAATATAAGGCGATTCATGCTGGGACTACCCAAACCCATGTAATCTGTAGTAAAATATAATTGTTAATATAATATAATCTATAATTATAAAATAAGACATGGCAAGAAAGGCTTAATATTTAATGATAGAAGGTAAATTCTGTAGCATAAGTTGGTTTTCTAGAAAATACTTTATCGACATTTCATTTATGACTTAAATATAATGTCAAAGTAGCATAATGTTTGCTAATAAATTTATTTAGCTCATGAGAATAATTTTTTCCTTATAGCTTTTTAGCATAGAATAATCTGAAGAACCATAGCATATATATATATGTATATAGACATGTTAAAAATATATGGGAATAAACTTTAAAATGTTCACAAAATTATATCTGTGCTATAAAATGGAATAAGATAACCCAGTTGAATTAATTTTATTTGCAATATGACCTTTGTGCACGGTACATATTACTAAAGTAGAGACTTGAGACTAATTCTTGTTGAGTATGTGTTTTGAATCCTGTGTAATAAATACATAAAGAAAATTGCTATGAGTTGTGAAAATCATTTTCTTCATTTCAACCAGGAGATTTGTTCTTTAAAATGATAATGTGGTGTTAAAAAGTTTGATTGCAAAATGGCCTTGCTCTGGGGGCAGCTCCTGTGCTGCCTTTGCGGTTTCTGCTGATATAAATTTGATATTTTACAAATGCAGAATATGAAATATATTCCTAACATGTGTTTCATACACTCATAATACACTGAAATGAAAAACAGCAAAGGCTTGAACCATTTCTTGGCTGTGTGCTTAATGCACTATATCTGGAACATGTTAAATGTTATTATAGAAATAATTGAAACATTTCACAGTTTCATGTAGTGAATTTTGCATGTGCAACTCAACTCCTGCCTTCAGTGACAGAGGACGCTAAATGCCTGATACACAAATGACATGATACACAAATATCATGGATATGATATTTTGTTTTGTTTTGTTTTGTTTTAGGAACCGACGTTAGGTAAACGTTGGAGGCATTTGAGAGTTCATTGTACCAACAACCACCTATCACTGAATAGATTCATGAAGAGAGGTTTTTCTAAAAGTGGATTATTGAGAAAACATAAACAAGATTTCTACGTTCAAAGTTTAAAATGACATATTTTATTCTACTTAACTTCATTCGTATTTGTTTCTATTTCCTTGGAGAATGCTCTTAGCTTAACCTAGTGTCACATCACTGTTTTCTCATTAATAAATTGTAAACATTTAATCATTGAAATACAACTCCTTTACTTTTGCATGCTGAGTGTAGTCGGATTCTAATGAGATTTCCTGTTTCAATTTAAATAAGTTGGAATCTTCTCAATTCCTATGGAGAATTCAGAAATGAATGGCCCCGAAAGTTAATTTTTTTCTTACTTTTTAACCCAAAGTTATATTGAGCTCCTGATTAGGCCTCAGGTAGCTACAGAAAGACTTAGAAAGTCTGAAGTTATTTCATAATCATATTAAATGGTTATGCAATATTAATCAATTAGTTTGTTCTGAGAACTGAATAGAACAATTATTTATAGATCATTTAGTAACTACTTAATATATATTCTATTCATTGATCTAACAACAAACACCATTATTTATTTATAGAATATTCAACTCTTACCTCTAACGTACATTATGGGTGTATGTACAGTCTATTAATAGTGTCCCTGCTACTGCAGTGGTTCTCAAAGTGGGGTTCCTAAGGCAGCATCAGCAGCATCCCTTGGGAACTAGTTAGAAATGCAAATTTACAGGCCCTACTCCAGACCTTCTGAAACAGAAGCTGGAGAGCCCAGCAGCCCCTGCTTTCACAGGTCTTCCAGATAATTCTGCAGATTGATCGAGTTTTAGAAGCATGGTTCTGGAAGAAGCCACCCATTCTGTTTACTGAGATAATGGGCGTTCATTTCCTGCTAGAATCTTTGCCCAATTATAGGGTCTCTGGCAGGTTGGAAGAGAACCTGTACATTAAAGTCAAATGGATCTACTATCAACAGAGGACATTTAGGATTAGGCAACAGATACCCTACCTCAAGATTCTGGTTGCTTTCCCTCATTCTCCCCTATGTCTCATCTCTTCTATGCCAAAATGTACCCAGGTGTTTGCGCATGCGCACATATGTAATCTCAGAAGTAACTGATAAAGATAACTTTTTTCCCCACTTTCATTTCAGCAAAAATATTACTTAAGACAATTACACCTCAGAAAAGTAAAAATTTCATTTTCAAGCTAATGCGTGACTATTACCTGAGCCACTCAAAATGCTAGAGAAAATTTCAGGAAAGGTAGGAACTGCTATTTTATCACCATGTTTAAAATCGAAAAGTAGAAATAACTTAGTATCTAAAAGTTAAAATAGGTCACATTAGTATGCACTAATTAATTTGTGTGTGGAAATGTATAGTTTAACTAATGGGACAAAAATTGATTTTATTTTTAGAGGTCCTGGAGAACAAAGCATTATGCTTTATTTATCCATACATTTTTCTGACAATTCGCAAAGGTGGTAAAATGTAGTATTTCATGTGGTTTAAGAGATGAGGTTATGAATCTGAGTTACACCAGTTGTTAGTTTTGTGACTTTCCACAAGTAACATAAACTACTTGATTTTCATTTTTCTCAGTTGTAAAATGGAAATAATAATATAATCTACCTCGTAGTTTTTTTTTTTTGTTTTTTTCTTTTTTGGAAAAAATAAACAAGAAGGTGTATGCAGAATGTCTGGCCTGTGGTATTTATTCAACGAATGTTAGGTGTTATTAAGCTGGATTTTCGTCGCACGTCTTTCTTATGATCACATCCTCATCCTTATTTTATTTTCTTGATTAAAGTGCTAAAACATTACCTTTGGAAACATACGGTGTAAAGTTTCCTTTCCACCGAATTTTCAATAAATTATGAGCTTTCAATGTAATGATATGCATTTACTTTAATGCCCACTTTAAAAAAAAAAACTGCCTTAACATTTATATTAATGAATCTTTTCAGTAGTTATGAGTCTGGACTATGCTTCTCCAAAGAGGTTCCCTCATAAATTAGCATTAATTGATGTCCAGTTTTTGGAAAATGTTAGCACACGTTATTTATGGCACGTTCTGTTCATGTGGCGCCTCTTAATGTGAAAAAAAAAAAGTTTCAGAGGAGGTTCAAATGTTGTTTCCTTTGCTTGCAAAAACGGTGAAAGCTATGGCCTTTGCGTGTTTGGCAAACCCTCAGCAATATTTCTACTTGAAGAGCATGTAGGCGATCTGAAGTCAAGAGTAAATTTGTTATTGCTCTTGGTATGGTGGTTCTTTGCACATTCACTTGAAACTTGTGAGCAGTGGATTGTGTGACCAGGTGACACAGGCACTTTCTCAAACTTTAATAAAAATACCTGAATCCAAAATGAAGCAAAATTTTAGAAAAATTGCCATCACTTTTTTACCAGTCTTAGGTTATGAGAAAAACTTAAGCACACAAATATTAAAAATATTTAATTTTACTATTAATTGTGCATCTATGTGTGTGCACATATCCTGTTTGTACTTTTATAAGTATCTAAATAGACCAGAAAAAAGCAAGATTCCATAAAAAATAAGGTTACAGTTTCAATATTATTTTTTTAACTCTATAGGGAAAACATAATGTAAGATTATAAGCAAAAATATTCCTAAGAGTTGGGACATTTTTTCTTCATGTTAAACACCGTGAACTAATGTATGTTGACTAAAGGTTCATACAGATGTGCTAGAAAGCCACTCTTTAGGGATATATGAAATGGGTGGTTAGACTCTAATACAAAAATTTTTCTAATAATGTTGCCTGTTTGTATAATTTCTAATATTAAATATTTGGTGATTTTTGTTTTCTTCTCTTTTCAGTTCTACAGTGTGTTTGCTGATTTGGGGAAACAAAAGACTTAAGAAGACTCTCCTACTTCGAGGTAAATCTATGTTTCACTATAAAACTTCTAGAATTAGTCAGTTCTTTAATAGATCAGTCATGTACATATGTACTTATATTGGCTATTATTTAGGAGATAACCAAAGTCAGCTGATGGTATCTCCATTAATATTTAGATCAACAAAATAAACATACTATGCTATTTGCATCAAATATAAGCCCCAATTGAATATATATATGAAAAGTTAAAAAAGAATTTTTAAGTTCCATTGTAAGCCTGATCCTTGAATAATAAATATATCTACCCTTCCTCTAAAGAACTTGCATTTTTATTGAAGAGATGATATGTACACAGGGAAAATGAGAGGCCTAGAAGTGCTATACAAGAGATTATGTAATTTGTTGCTCCACTGCATCCATAACTACAGCCATTCAGAGGAAGTAAATCATGAAGTAAATCATGTTATCTGCAGTCTACAATTTCTCAAGATTTGAGTTGGAAAGGGGCAGGGGCTGGTCCCAAGAATGTGAGACCATTCCCAGAGATAGAGCTTCACAAAAGATAGTCTCAAAGTCAAAGAGGAAAGAAAAGTCAGATTAACAGATAGCAGATCAGGTATAGTTAAGATGATAAGAGAAAACAATTCCTGAGTTGAAAAGAAATGGTTGGTTAAGCCCCAAGAAAAGTTATGTGAGAAAATACAAGTCTGGGCTGGAAAGCTGAGGTATAAAGTGTGATGGGTGGTGTGGCATGCCTCATTCCACAGCTTTCAGAAGCTTGATTAAACATGGTCTGTAGTATATCTGAGAGAATACAAACCGATTTCAGGTCTAGTATAAGAGGGAAAAAAGAACAGCTTAGTTGGCAGAAAAAATAATCTTCATAGGTTAGATTTTTATTAGCATCAAAGACTATCAGGGTAAAATAGAGATGCTCTAGACATAAACAACTCTGTTTTGTCATCTGCTAATATTTTCACCAGGGACGAAAAAGCTATGTCGTGTTCTTGACCTTCTGTTTCCTTATTAATGGGATGGGATAAATAATCCAACCTTGCTGAGATTCTTCTAAGGATTGGTAATAATGATATGTATTGTTGCCATGAGATCTAACATGCAATATGTTCTTAATAAAAAATGCCTATTATTATTTAGTTTAGTTTTCTCTTCAATGCTTGAATCATCCTGGCAACATACACATCAATTTTCACTATAATTAGTGCTTGACTAGTAATTAGAATATGGTCTGAATAGTACTTAGAATTGAATAGTATTATTTTGGGTTTCTTCTTCTTCTTCTTCTTCTTCTTCTTCTTCTTCTTCTTCTTCTTCTTCTTCTTCTTCTTCTTTCTTCTTCTTCTTCTTCTTCTTCTTCTTCTTCTTCTTCTTCTTCTTCTTCTTCTTCTTTCTTCTTCTTCTTTCTTCTTCTTCTTCTTCCTTCTTCCTTCTTCCTTCTTCCTCTTCTTCATATTATTATTATTATTATTATTATTATTATTATTATTATTAATTTTATCAGTAGAAGACCCCATTCCACCTATGAGAAAACCTTCTACTAAAATTAGGATTTTCTCAGCCTGTAATTTTTCTTACTGATTTCAGTTTAATCCTTGGTAAATAATAAGCCCTTTACACAGCAGCGTGTCCACAGTTGCTTATGCCCTTGAGGCTTTGTCTCTCCAGGCTGAAAGTCCCCATTATCTCATCACTCAGAGGGACCTCAGGGTTACTCCTCTCTCTCTGAGCGCGCATTCTCCTCCTGAAAGAGGGTGGTTTAAACCAAACTCCTGGGGTGACTTGACCAAGACAGAAGAGGTTAAAAGGTTACTGCCCTTGCTCTCAGTCACCTTCTAGTCAAATTTAGTCTGTGCCACACTAGCTTTCCACAGCCTCATCCACAGGATTGATGATAGCATATCGTCATCTCGAAACTCTTTCCAGAAACTAATCCCTAAATCAATTCTTTTACTGCCTGAGTTATATAAGAATGGTTAAGTTTTGCATTCCACATGTAGCCAGTGTGAAAAGGCATTTCTATCAAATTTACATAGATTTGAGAAACCATGCCAAGATTTCTCCTCACACTAGGTTGATATCGTCCCAAACTCCCTGACAGTCGATATGTGCCACAGTTGTTTTTGTTGGTTGGTTTTCTCATTTCTTCTGGCTGTGCAGTGCTTGTTTGTATCCTCTAAGCATCTCCCAAGACTCAGAGAGTACAAGATCCACCATTTAATACGAGGATGTGGACACAGGAGGACTCTTAGAATGTTGTTTATATACTTTTGCTCTTTTAATTTATTTTCTCCATGTTTCTGCAGCATTTTCTTCCCAGTCCCTGTTTTCCCTTTCACCTTCATGACTAACCATGTAAAAGAAATTCAGTAATTTCAAATCTTAATAAATGGCATTTCAACCGTAAATAAGCAAAAGCAACCACATCAGTGTCATTCCCCAATAAATATTAGAGTTTGACGTAGATTGGGTTTTTCCTGACTGCACTGGGAACTATCAGTGTTCCAGCCATCAGTCTTTACTAGATTCTGACTTATCCACTAGATATCCTACAGTGAACTTTGACCTTGGGATTGCATTCACTGTTAAAAGACATGGCAAAAGCCTGACGCAGAAACCTGTGACTGCGACCTTGCCTAAACGAAATGGAGAATTCCATTCCAATGAATGATTGTCTGCGTTATTAAAAAGAGTGAAGAACTTGGATGAAAGAAAATATACACAGCCAGTTCCTCAGTTTGTTACCCTTAAGCTTAAATTTTCTGTTAAAAAAAAAATAGATAAGGAACTACCCTGAAGAAGTTCAGAAAAGTTTTGTATTAAAAAAGCACCGATCTGCTAATAATGGAATTGTTGGTCTGTAGCTGTGATTATTCTATCAAAAGCTAAAAGCAAATCACAGGAAAAAAAGACAAATGGTTATGTCACTGAGGAGAAGATGAAGGTACAGATCAAGGAGATCTTATATTTCCAATTCATAACATATACGATCCATTCCAATGTTCAGGATCCAAATTTCTGATTTTTCTCCTTTCAAAAGATTTATTTCTCATGTTATTTAATAGCCCCATTGCCTGGAATGGAGTTCAACCCACAATGTCTAATCTAACAAAAATGTTAATATAAAAGAAATACTGACATTTTCTCAAGTTTTTGTAGAAGACAGACTCCAGCAGAATTTCCCTGATAATTACGGTTACTCATTGGTCAGTGCTGCCTGAATAGCCTGTTTCTAAAATAGTCTGAAAATAGTTTCCCTTGCAGCTGATGATTTTAGAAAAGGAACTGAACTATGGATCAGAGGGCACTCTGAAAAGAAACTGCGGGAAATCCATCCACGTCTGGGGCGTATTACAGAGGAGAGAGAACCCTGAACGTCTGAATCAGAAGCCATTTTCAAAATGACGCTTTATTACATTAAGGAATATACAATAACAAGCAAAAGCAGCTGGCCATGTTTTTAAGTAGGAGAATTAACAGACATGCTTAAAAGAAAAAAAGTAGTAGTAAATAAAATAACATCTTAGCTACGCATGGGTACCATTGTTTTAAGAATGCTTAAAAGGAATTTTTTTTTAATTATCTAAACTTTCATCCTTTACAATATTTTTAAGATGACACAACACCCAATGCGATCTGTTTTCATAATATTGAATTTCAAATGAGTGAAAAAGAAGTAAGTTTTCCCAACACTTACATTTATATTTAAAAAAAAAACTATCATTACTATGAGCAGTATACATTTTATTGATAGATGAGTATATGTGAGCAGACCAGATACCATTTGGGGGGCTCAGTAATAGCACAAGAAAAAGGACTCACTGATTTGAGGCCATGAACATGTGAACTGTAAGTTAACACGTGAGTCCTCCACCTTTCCTGGTGTATCTTCTCCGGCAGCTGTCAACTGCCTCTTGGTGGAATTCCTTCTTGCAGCTAAGAGTGATGGTTAATCTCGAGGTCTTTCCAAATTCTGGAACAACCATGTATGACGCTGTG
Source organism: Macroglossus sobrinus (assembly GCA_004027375.1). Lineage (NCBI taxonomy): Eukaryota > Metazoa > Chordata > Mammalia > Chiroptera > Pteropodidae > Macroglossus > Macroglossus sobrinus. The sequence goes on from PVKZ01003205.1 coordinate 148,679, forward strand.
ACCTCAGGCAGCATATCTTCTCCCTGTGTGTTTATAAATTGGGGATGTAATAATACATTTTTTTCTTATAGTTGTGCTGATCAAATGAGATAATGCATGAAAATGCTTAGAGCAATGTATGCCACACAGGACATCCTTAAAAATTTAATTGTCATTTGTCCTGTCTACAGCCATGCCACCCTGAACAAGCCCGATCCTGTCTGATCTCAGAAGCTAAGCAGGGTCGGGGCCTGGTTCGTACTTGGATGGGAGACCACCTAGGAAGACAAGGTGCTGTAGGCGTAAAAAATAGAAAATAAAGGATTATAAGCTGACAAAGTTTTTGCAATCTGTGAGGTCAACCAAGTGTTGCCACACCTAAGAAAATTTAAAAAATAAAATAGTTATCATTTGTCCTAAAGCAAGAAAACCTAGAGCAAGGACACTAACATTTATTTTTCATCCAGTGCTCACTCTTTACAAAGTTCTGTGCTCTATAATATGAGAGATAAAGAACTTTATACAAAAAATTTCCATAATTTAAGGCAATTTCCAGTTTGGGGGAGGAGAAATAATTTATTAAATGTCTACAGAAGGTTCTGGTGTGCCATTTATAGCAATTCAAGATTATGGAATTCACTGGGCAAATTAAATTTTTTCATCGAGCACCTACCATCGTCCAGGCCTTAGGCTTGGTAGTAGAACTATAACGTAAATAAGATGCATTGCAAATAATTGTACCACACTGACAGATTGGAATCAGGATGTGTTCAAAGGGAAATGGAGTGAGTCCTTCTTGGGGAGATGGAGAGAGGGTCAGATATCAGAGATGAAGAGAAGTGATCTGGTTTGAAGCAACTAAAATCAAAGCAGTGACAGATAAACTCCAGGATGGTGAATGATGCATACAGTGGCAGGAAGCCTAGAGAACAGTGTGATGCATTTCTCACTGTCAATAGTTCTACCTGGCTGAAGGAAGGGGAGAGGGTGTCGGAGATGAATCAGTGAGTAGACAGTCATCCAAGATGATTATTTGAAGCTCATTTTCTAAATTACTGTAGGTGTTGGAAAGGGTGGTTGAAAAATTATGTCTATATGTGCAGAAGTCCTGGAGCATTCACCATTACTGCACACTCACTGAACACTGTCATTTGAATCTGTGTTCTCTGATCTTATTCAAATTAAGGTCTCACTGCTGCCTCAAAAATACTTGCTTGAAAATAGAAATTGTTATAAATAAAATGATTCAAAGTTATTCTCTTTTTCAAAGGAAGAGCTCTTTGTGCTTTCCATTTAAGCCACTTGATTTTTGGCAAGATTTTCAGAAAAGCTCCCTTTTAAAGAAAATATAAGTTTTCCTTCCTAGAGGCACAATACGCAGACATGAGGAAATATCCATCAAGAAGACAAAATAAACATGTAATTCATAAGAGCCTTGAGCCAACTGGAATATATTGAGTACTGTAATAAGTCTGAGTTTGTGTGTGTGTGTGTGTGTGTGTGTGTGTGTGTGTGTGTGTGTGTGTGTATG